>JBBMOE010000039.1:434908-578406 GCA_037975065.1 Chaetodon trifasciatus
ATATATATATATATATAACTGAAATTAGAAACGTTATGAGCAGAGCAGCAGAAACACTGACACAGCATGTGACATTCAAAGGGATTTTTATTTATTTATTTATTTATTTATTTATTTATTCATTTATTCATTTATTTATCTTATGTTTTTCAAAATCAACAGAAAAACTCTTCAGTGGATTCACTTTTAGCTGGACTTTGAATGGGCTTCAAACTAACCGCGGCTCGTGAACCACCGGCAGACCCCGGAAGAAGAACCGTCCACGCGTGACTCCTTAACATTTGGGTTGCCAGGTTTGCGGACACTTATGGTAATTTGAGGGATGTAATCGAATTTGACAAATTTGAGAATACATTCAGTTAATTCGGCTGTGCTTTAATGGTTGCACACTTCAACACAGCTGTGTCCTGTGAATGTAACAGTCCACTATGTAGACCCATTAAATTAGATTACAGGTACCACTCACAAAAATAGTCAAGAGGACTTTGGCAGAAGCATACATTGACTTACCTACTGACCTACAGCCTCCTTTTAATTGATTTAGGCATACTCCTTAACCATGAAGCTACCATTAGCCCGTTCATGCTAGTAGATTTGCCAAATATTATTGCAGCCATCATTTTTTCATAGTATACTTATAGTAGGCTACGGAATATAGCTATTATTATTCAGCCTACCACGGATTATGTCTTATTCTAATCCTATGATAAATGTTAGCGATCCATCACAAATGTAACAAATGTAAGTATTACAGGGAAAATAACTTTTTGGCTTAATGGAGTCAAATGTATGAATATATACCACTATCAAAGTGCAGATCTAGAGTTTCAATGCCATTAATGTCAACAGGTAAGAACTGTCCTGCTTTTTGTAAAGAGGCCTGAACTCCAGGTGGCTGACCCCTCTCTGGGTGACTGATGTTTTTGGTGACAGATGTGCGATTGAGCACCTGCACATGGGGTTAGGGTTAGAGAGGGGGATATGAGAGCACAAATCTGGCAACTACAGTCTGCCATCTTTGATTGTGCGACAGGCCGCGGCGCGAGCGGGGCCTCACTCAACTAGAAAAACGGTCTGGCACGAGATAACGGGTGGGGAGACACACGGAACCACGGGACGATTGCGTACCGGTTCCCGCAGTAACGGCCGAACAGACAAGAATAGACGGCGGCTTAAAAACGGCGCAGAACACGTAAAACAGTAGCCGCGCATGTGGAGAGCGGTTTGCTGGCAGCTAACGAGCAAAGTAGCTAACCATCGTTAGCTGAACTGGGTTAGCGGGGTAGCCAGCTTTTGTAATCCGCCGGCCAGACACATATTCGTCCACCGCAAACCAGGCCGAAACCGGATTCCAAGTCAGGCCACACAACAGCCGAGAGGACAAAGAAGGCACCGGCGGTGGCAGGTGGGTCAGCATGTCATGCAAGCGGAAAATTTGAAGTTTTGCCCAGTCGCTGATGTGTTGGTGTTCACACAGCGCTAGCTGGTTAGCATGTTTGGCCACTGAAGGGCTGAAAGTGGATGTGATGGCGACTAGTGAGAAACGAAACTATGCTAAACGATGCAAGCTGGCGGCCTGATCTCTAACAGCACCGTGTTTCACCAGTGTGCGCGTTGCTGGCTAGATTATCATGTTAGCATTTCAGCGTGTAACTTTTGCCTTATGAAAACGTTATTTGAGCCCAGTCTGGTTGAGTTCCGGGCGAAAAGGGCCTCTACTCCCTGCCGGTATGAGCCACCCAGCCCACCAGTAGTTTGACTCATGAAGAAGGATGGCCTGCAGACTCATCAATGGCAGTGATTTACAGAAACAGTACGACATTATACATTTGGCTGTCATCTCATCTGAACTGGACTGAAATCCTGCGATGCATTATGATTTATTCGTGTTAGTCTCAGCGTTAAATCCTGTGCACAGATTAGCACATTGGCTTCCTTCTCAGTCATGACATCTTGTAGATCCAACAAATGTGGTTATAAATGAGCACATTATTGTTGTGTGAGTGTGCGCATGTGAGAGTTTGGCGGGGTTTGATGTGAAAAACTCATAATGATTCATAAACCCAATTTGTATATGTGGAAACAACCTGGGGGATTATAAATAGGCAACATGGTATTGTTTCTCCAGATGCTTCCATGATTGGAAAGGGGTGTGCATCTGATTAGGTTTTGGGAGGCCATTCAGACACGTATTGATTGGAGTAGTGCTTATTGATTTACCATTCAGCAATGTGGCCAGATCAGAGATCTGAAGGTGATGCTGTAGGTGGGGGTCAGTCTTTTTGACTGATGTAAAGAAAAAAGAGATGCAAGTGAATTTTCTGTTGTGCTCTTCTTCTCAGAACTTTAACATAGATGGATATCAAACTTTGCCTTTTATGCGCTGTGTCGGTTAATCCCCCAAAGTGTTCCCATGTGTGTGCTTCAGTCTGCCATTTGCAGTAACAAATGTTTCATTTGGGCGTCGAATTCGAGTACTTTAGTGCCCAATGAGCGAAAGCACAGCCACCCTCCCCATTTCTTGTGTGCTTGATGAAATTGCCCACAGCTCCCAAGGGAGACCGTCTCAGTGGTATTGATGGTCTGGTGTTGGAGAACCACAATAATCTTAAATGGTTTCCAATCCTCATCTTTTTTCCATGCTTTTTGTTCATTTGGCCAAAAACAGTAAGCCAATGTAGAAATGTTAGAAGAAGCTCTTCGCACTGGGCAAAGTGAGGATTAATTGGTAGATCTTTCATGTGCTAATCAGTTCAAGTAGTGAACACAACATTGCACTTAAAATTCTTATTCTGAACATGTACTTAAGTGTTTTCATGTTTGTGTCTACTGCATACACACATTTAAGGATTAAAAAAAACACAAATGAATCTTATTGTGACTTCGGCGAGAATACCCAAAGATGATTGACATAATATGTCTACCGTTGACATTGTAGAGATTTTGGACCAGAGTTTTTCTCTGGAGACAGCATTACAGTACAATACAATAGGGACAATGAAGTACAAGCCTGTTCTTCCAGCACCCATCATTTAGGCCATCTACAGGACTTCTCATTCTGTGACTTCACTGTTGCATTAGACAGGCCGGTTCCCTGACCCGCTGTAGACAAAAGAATGGGGTGCACAAGCACTGCACAGGTAAGTCATCTGACCTTACCGGCAGGTTGAACCTGGAAACACATCGACTATGTTGAAGAGTCAGAATGTGCTGCTGGGGCACTAACTTTTTGTGTTCCCTTTTCATTTGCTGTAAGGCTTGTATTTCCTTGATGCTATTAGACTCCCAAGTGAGCATAAGCAACAGCCATTCCTCTATTAAAGTGAACATGACAAAAGTGACAAAAGCTGAATGCTTGATTTCTTACTGCTAAGTATCACCCACAAGATGGGAAAGTTCTAGCAAGACCGTTTGATGGATGGAGAATGTCAGTAGAAATTCATTAGACAGCCAAAATCTGAGGAACCGCCTAAACACATGCACACAAATAAACTAGTTCTTGTCTAGTAGAAAGACAAATATGTTGTGAGTGTAACAAAAGGGAGGAAGAGGGCTTACCTTGATGGATGGACTGCAGGGCTTTTCTCAAGGATCTGTTGTAGCCTAGCCAGCTGGTGGTGTTGGGGGAGAAACATTTTGTCTGAAAAAGCCCAAATTTGATGGCCCCTGCCACATTCTAACACCACTATTCCATCCTGTGCTCTTATCTTAATTATTGTATACTGTGATGAATTTGCCCCCCACTATTTTAAACATGTAGTGAATTGTTGTAAGAGAGAATTAGTCTTCCTGTGTGTTTTAGCCCGCACCGCCTGCAAATGGCTGTTAATATTTAAAACTACACCTAATCCTGACTGCTCAGATGTTTTGTAATAATCATTAACCCTTATAAATTGCTTTTTATTCATTGATACCTAAGCCTGTTACTTTGACAATATTGCCTGTTTTAGTGTGTGTTTGTAATGCATCTTTGAGATGGCTATGCTGTAAAAAGCACAGTATAACTGATAACTAATCTGTTCATTCATTAAGCCCATAAATGTCTCTCAGTGCACTTTTTAATGTTTACTGCGCAGCCATCAATTGGCTGCCAGCAGTGTTTTCTGAAATGGCCCATCTAATGAGGACGTATCAGCATAGTGGATCGCAGCTTGTTAATTAAAACTATTTCATCAGGATCTACCTATAATATATTAAAACGGCTGGACTTAAAAGTGTAGTAGCCTGTTTGGCCTACAGTTGGTGCTTATGAAAAGCTGTGGGACTGTGGTGCAGAAAGTAGCTGCAGGGGTGCAGGGTCATGCTGGAGGTTGGGCAGAGCTGATTGAGGCCAGGGAGCAGGGATGCTATTGTGTGCTTGGGGGGGCAAATCCAATGTCTTTTTCTGACAGTCCCTTTATACAACCATCTGAGAAAAGTCCTGGGTCCCTCCCGTTCATCCTCACTGAATGTGTGTTGATAGTTCAAAAGATGAGGATTGTACACTAACTTGACACTTATGTGTGGAGGACTCATCCCCAGGTGACTTTGCCCCCGAGGGTTCTCCTGTGGTATCATTGACATTGAACAAGTAATGTAATTTGTCCTCTGTGCTCAGAGGAAGTAGGACTGTTGTCATTTGTGCTGATTGGCCTCTTATAGGATACACATCCTCATACATCCCTTATCCCTCAGCCCGTCCTCTGCTCCACACTCCTTCAGCTGACCTTTCACAAGCAGAGAATCGCAGCCAATTCTCAGAGGGTTTTTTCCAGGTGAATCAGCTTTATTTCTCATCTGTGGGGTTTGTCAAGATTCAGTCTTGACACCTGTACCTGGTTGAGGACTCTTTAAAACCCTCTGATTTGGATTAGGCATTTTGATAAAATCAGTGTGTGTTCTGTTGTGTGTTGGAGTCTCAGAGAGACCCTCAATAGCCAAGAGAGGGTGAAGCTCTTCCACTGCTTTGCTAGACCCACCAATTTACACAGTGCTTTAAAATAAAGGGCTTGTGCTCCATTGAAATTGTCTTGCCTTCCCACCTCCTGCCAAGCATCTCGGCTGAACATGACCAAATTGTACTCGAAACGCTGATTTATAATGATGATAAATACAACAGTTTCACTTGTCAATTCCTCATAAATTGTATCCGCTGATCTGTGAGCTGTCTGCTCTGCCAAATTTAGAAGCCACACTCAGTCTGGTCCTCAACTTCAGCTTCAGCCAGATCATTTTTGTGCCTTTATTCTTCCGAAGCACGCACAGCATACAAATCAACAAGCATGTGTTCAAAGGACTCTAAAGTGCACACGTTTGTGACAGCGCTTAGATGAGGACTAGTTGTTGGCCTAAAGACTGCAACAAGACCAGTGAAAACACTAATCACAGTGTGTGGTGTCACCTCTTCGAATGTTAAAATTTCTTGTCTGTGCCAAGTTTCAGTGTTTTGTTTCTGGAGGAACCATTTTCAGACAGCTGGAGAGTGTATCTGCAGATTCTTGGGCCCAGAGCCTCAATTGTAGTAATGCATCAAAGTGTCACCATTCCTCAGCCTTCAGTGATCCACAACCACAGCCAGAACTAGAAAAATGTAGAAGAAAGCAGTAAGAGAGTGTTGTGTAGCTTGCACTGTCCCATTGCATTGTTACTCATTTGAAGAGGCACACTGAAGCTACGTGTTGCACCCTGTACTTTTAATGGACACTGAGCTTTATTTATAGATCTGTCCATCTCTGATTAATAATGGTTCAGCCATGATCCCTCTCAAAGCCCCATTTACTATGTGATTAAATTGGATGCTACTACTAAAAAGGCGCTTCCTGATTGTATATGTTTCACTGTATTCCGCCTGTTTTTGTGTGTTTATAACAAGTATGGCTTCCATTTGTATTCCTCAAGGTTCTGCATTGTATTGTGCACACTGCCAGTGATAGAATGGGATTTGTGATTTGTACTGAGTCATGTATGCTGTGATGAAGGTCTGAAGTGAAATACTGCGTAGATCAGTGCGCAGAGACACCTGTAGCAGAGGCACAGAAACACTTTGACACACAAGCGTAAACATGCACTAACACCAGTACTTTCTTAACTGACACCAGTCATGTACCAAGCATCAATTCAGGTGCTGATTGAATTGTGCTTGCAGAGCTTTGTGTTTCTTCACATTTGCAATTAAAGTACCTAATTTTTCTACATTTTATTTTCTAATTACAATCATCAGCATCGTCATGACTTCTCAAATGAAGCAGTGTTTATCTGAAAAGCACACAAATATGATAATTTTACATTGTATTATAATTGTTATGATGGAATTAAGACACTGAATTTAGATTTTGCGTTTTTTCCTTCATCAAAGAAGACTCGTAGCCCCACAACTTAATCTTAAGTATTGGTTGAACTTGACAAATTCGTATTTGTCAAGTACAAGGAGCTGTGTTGGCTAGCGTCACTACTGATATTACAGTTACATTAGCTTTCTAGCTAACTAAAAAAAAATAAAAGAAATCGCAACCTGTTTCACTGACATGGTTTGGGCTGTCGTTGCATTTGACAAAATAAGCACCAGGTTGTCTTTAAGCTAAAGGACTTTTCCTTTAAGTGGATGTCCCTTTTGCAAACTGTTCCAAGGCCAAGTTGCAGATAGAGACTGAGCTCATCAGAGCTGTCAGCTCCCCCCAACACACACCAGCTCACACACACCTAACCACACACACTCACAGACACTGTTCCACCACTGCTCCGTTAATAATAAATGACCTCTGTGTGACTTAGGAAAGACATTGCAGCCCCAAACATGCTGTCTCTCTGTTCATAGTACTGCTCACTCTAATTCACTTTTGGCCGCGTTTCTTGCCGCCCCTCCAAGTATCCTAAATCCTGCTCCGTTTGCCTTCAGTGCCCCCCACCAGTCAGTATGACTTGCTGCTTCCTTATATTGGCTTCACACTGCATATAAAATTAAAATTGGTGTTTTGTCACTGGTAATTTTTTTTGTTTTATTTTGTTTTGCCTGTGCACAACATATCATTAATTGAAACAACTGTTCACAGCGTGCTCTGAAATTCACTTTTTTGACAGCTGCCTTACTTGGAACAAACAAAGGTCAGAAGAAGTTTGGGCTTTATATCCTTGATATTTATTCATTCATATATATTCATATGATTTATTCATTAAAAAAGAAAAACATGGGAGCACCCCTGGTCCTGTAGATTGGCTCGAATCATTTCTGTTCAGGCAATATAGTGAATTTGCAACTAAAGTCATGCATTAGACGTGACACTAGACTAGACATTGGTAAGTGGATCGGATGTTGGACAGACAAAATATTTCACTGTGGAAACTGTCATATTCCAATTCAGTAGACAACCCCCAACCTTTCTTTGTACCTACTCCCATTTCCTACCGTCTGGTGTCCAGTAATGGTCCAGTTGTGACCCCCAATACATATTTGTCTCTAAGTGATTATCATGTGGTTTGTTGTGCTTTTGGATGCGTGTGATTATTGTGGTTTGTGGTCTTGTGTCCAGAGCCTCACTTCTAACTTTTGTGGTGCTTTCATTTTCCCCTCACCCTCATCTACAGGAGGCTGGTTCTGGGGGCGAGGCCAAAGGACCAGACTCAATGAGTTTCCAGCGAAATGTCCGAGAAGTCAGGGCAGAGCACCAAGGCAAAGGATGGCAAAACAAAGTATGCAACCCTTAGCCTCTTCAATACCTACAAGGGCAAATCTCTGGAAACCCAGAAAACTGCAGGTAAGCCCCCGTAATTACTCCCTTTTGCACAATATTGCATGTGATAACTAATGAATGGACTGTATTTGCGGTAGTTGTGAACAGCTTGTTTTGTCTTAGCTGAGTTCAGTTGATCGAGGTAATAGAAACATTAAGAATTATCAAGTTCTTAACCCGACCTTCTTAAAAACCCCAATCTTACTTTCCTCCTACAAATGTTTCTTCATCCCAGTGGCTGCCAGACATGGGCTCCAAAGTTTGGGCAAAGTTGCTGTCAGCCGGCGCATGCCCCCTCCGGCCAACCTGCCCAGCCTGAAGGCAGAGAACAAGGGAAACGACCCCAACGTCAACATAGTCCCCAAAGACGGTAGCGGCTGGGCATCTCGAACTGAGGCAGGGGAAGAGAGGTGAATATCATCAGCTTGTGCATGTGTGTATGAATGTTAAGTGCATACACAAACTGAAACCAGGCACTGTCCAGTTAGAGGAGGAGGAGGAGGGTTCTGTCATCCACGCTTCAAATTCAGAATTTTTTTGTAAATGCTATATTTTATGTGCCACAGGCAACAGGAGACGCCCCCACCCCAGAACAAAGCAGCAGTGCTCCAGCCACAAGAGCTTTCTGTTGGGGGCAGCCGCTCCTGGGCCAACAACAAGCAGGCACAGCTAGACGGTAAATATGCTCCACACTGGCTCCCCAAGTGTTACACCTACTCATAAAACATAGATTACCTATGTTGTAGGCCCATGGTCCTACAGCACTCAACCATTACAGTCTACACCGAATGCAGACCATTTGATCTCTACTAAATGTGATGTTGGGTTGGAAGGGGGTGCTGTACTCCATCTGAGGATTAGGCCTTTCACCACTTCTCTGTAAGTCACTGTATTGTACTTATTCTTGTGTTTTTTGTGCATTTATAATGATGTGCATGTATTGTACAGGGGCTCCTCGTGTGAGCAGCCAATTTCACCAGGAGTTTCCCAGCTTGCAGGCAGCTGGCGAGGGGGAGAAAGGGGAGGGTCAAGAGGAGGAGCCTTATGGACCAGGGCCCAGCCTCAGACCTCAAAGTACGGCCATACTCATGCACATAAACATCATTCAGTGTTCACTGATTATTTTCTGTTTGCTTGGCGTTCAGGAACCACATGCTTCCTGACTGTAAGTCAAGTCAAACAATAAATATCTCTCTTCCTTCTGTCGCCTTAGATGTTGGCAGTTGGCGTGAGGGTGGAGGCAGGAATTTGAACACTGCACCCAGCCCCCCTGAGATGGATAACAGGGCACCAGAGGAGGGTAGTGCGGGCCTTGGTACCTCTACACCACCAGGGGAAGCTGATGAGCCTGCACGAAACGTAACCACTGATGGTCAGAGGGAGAAGAGGGATGGCAGGGAAAGGTTGCCCCCCTCTGGCCCTCCTCAGCCTAAACTTAACGGGGGGCAGCAGCCTCCTGCTGGGGTGCCAACTCACTTCGACCCTGCTTTCCGGAGCATGATGCCACCCTACGTAAGTCGCAGTTTGAGATTCTGGACAGACCACATTCACATATCAGAGTTACAGTATCCAGTTATAGTGTTTATCCCTCCTTGACCCAGTGTGATGATTACTGTGTCTGTTTTTTAGATGTTCCACGCCTATCCTCAAATGTCTTTTGGCCCAGGGCAAGGAAACTTCAGATACCCTGTACAACAGGATGGAGCAAAGTGAGTTCACATCTTAAAGGCTAGGTCCTAGATCCCTGGGTTGAAGCAAAATCAAAGATACGTTATTGATTATATTTCTTGATTATTCTCTGGATTCTTTCGTGATAATGAACAAAACAATTAAAGGTGATTTTAATTTTCCATGTCAGCTTGGTATACATTAGCTTTCCTAAACAAGTGTCCTAAAGAACAACTATAAGATGTTATAAGATCACACAGAAGCACATATTCTTCATATCTGTTCAAAAGGAATCTTGTACGTTTTTGGCACAATACTGTATCATAGTACCTTGTATAGCAGGGGTAGGGAATCTTTTTCCTGTCAAGGGTGTTGTGGAAATTTTCTGCTGCTGGTGAAGGATGAAATAGAGACTTCTGCCGGCCGACAAGGTTTTTATTTTCTTTGCAAAGAAAAGGTCAATCATCACCCGAGCGGTTGAATGAAGAAAGACCCCAAGCATGGGGAGAGCTAAACATTTATACCTTAGGAGCGCCTCCCCTACCCAAAGGTGTGTATTCACACCTTTGGGTCTGCTGGAGGTATCGGAGCCGACTCCCTAGGGGGTGGCTCGCACCAGAGGCATCCTACAGGACTTTGTATGTAGATGTTAAGAGGTCTAGACATCAGAATTTAAAACACAAAAGGACCTGATATCCTGGTGAGGAAATGGGAGGTGGGGTGTCTCAAGTAGATGAAGTACAAGGAACTGAAATTGCCATTACAAGGGCCATTTCAGTTTTTAGAACATTGTTCAAGGGGCATACTGAATTATTGAACACATATCACACTAACCTCTGTGATGACTGGAACTGCTTCTCTTCGCTGAGGCATTTGATGTCAGATGGTGTGATGATGATGCTACAGGCAGCTGGTTTCCCAGGGTTGAGTCTGTTAGTCTTGACCAGAAATGAGCCTTCGCAATAGCCAGTTTTGAACCCTTCTTCTCCTTGAATTATTATCGAGATGAACTGACACCTTGGAATAATATTACTTTTCCCAGTCCTAACAGCTGTGGAGCGGCAACAAGACACTCCTTCACAAATTCTCTTTCTGAACAAGGTTTTAGCCTCATAGCTGTTATCTCGCTCTCCGTCAGAATGCACTTTTGTGAAAGCTGCTTGTTGGGCTGCCGAAGAGCATTAACTGGTCTGCCTTTTAGTTCAACAAAAAAAATGGTGCATTGACAAGATATCAGACACTACTTGCGTGTTATGTTCAGCAACCAATTAGAAAAGTATGTCTGCTATTTTATACTACTCTTTTTTGTTTTGTCACAGAAAAAAAGTCAGTGCTTTTTTCTTTTTATGAATTGCCTCGCGAGCCAGATCAGACAGTACATGGCCTGGAGACCAGAGGTTCCCCACCCCTGTTGCGTAGAGTTCATCAGAGAAAAAAGTTAATGTGCTTGACCAGGTCCTGTAATTAACTTTACTCTCCCTTTCTCTTTGTTGGGTGTTCAGGGGTCCTCGTGCAGCACGACCCCAGCAGGCTCCCCCTCAGTCTTGGCTCCAGGACCCAGACAGACCCTCTATCGTCAGCGCAACAGAACTGAAAGAGCTAGACAACTTAGACACTGATGCTGATGAGGGCTGGGCAGGTTAGTACCTACATGTTAGCCTTGAACTGTAGTATTTAAGTACACAGTCGAAAAAGGACATTTCACAGTAGTTCTAGTATCTTATCAATCCTGTCCATTCTGCAATCCAGGAGCTCAGATGGAGGTGGACTACACTGAGAAACTAAACTTCAGTGATGATGAGGAGAACCAAGCTGCTAAAGACAAGAGAGAAAACTGGTGAGTGTTTTGATTTGAACTTCTCAACGCTCGCATTTTCTCACATTCACTATTTAGGTCGCTTTCACACCAGAGCTGTTTGGTCCGCTATAAACGGACCAGAGTTCGTTTCCTTGGATAGTCCGCTTCATTTGGGCAGGTGTGAAAGCTCATCCGAACTCTGATGCGGACCAAACAAGCGAACTCTGGTCCACCTGAAAACGTGGGTCTCAGTTTGCTTGCAAGTGAATCCTGGTTCGGTTCATATGCAGTGTGAAAGCTCACCGGACCAAACACAGGACCAAATGTACGTAGTGATGCTATACACAGTGACCGCTGACATTAGCAGTTGCTAGCTAGCTTAGCTCAATTGTCTGAACAACAATAACCCATAAATTCACAATTTGGCATATTTAAACAAAATCAAATCACAACTACCAACAGTCACAGTCCTTAAACTCTGAGTTCATATGTTGTCACATGTTAGATCGTCAAAGTTAGAAAAATAACAGAATCGATCCCCGACAAGCTACGATAGCATTATAGGAACAGTTGTGTTCACTAACGTTGTAGCATTCCCTAAAATAATGGGAGGGGGGAGGGAGGGATTTCCCCTCCTACTTTGTCCAATCGACGAGCGCCCCTTTCAACCACATGGTGCTGCTCAGAAAGTTCGGTGCAGTTTTGAAATCACAGTGTGAAAGCAGAACCCAAACAAGTGATAAATGCAACAATGTTTCGACTTTCAGCTCCCCAATCGAACCGAATCGGCTTGGTCAGCTGTGAAAACGACTTTAGCTTCTCTGCTTCACTACTGAAGAATCACAGGAGTGCCATAGATGCTTTGATTATTTTCTTACCTTGCAGAAATCATTAAATCCATTTAAAGTCAACTTTTGGAGATTTGAAAAATTTTGATTGTTGTGAAAAGTTACCATACCAGTGCGTACTTTAAAAAATAATTTTTACTTAAAACTCTATTACAGTAAAGTTAGACAACAAAAAAATGTAATCCTTTGCAAGTTGATTTTCATATTACACGTATACTTTCATATACACAAATGAACGGAGAGGTGTGGTATGCAACAAAACATCACTGCAAAAACAAAGAAGAGAAATCTACCTCCCTTGAAACATGGCTGACAGTAATGTGAAATATGTGATTTGTATTTGTATCAAAGCCAAATCGTGTCCACTGAGAGCACTTGTAATGAGGTTTTGATGTGCAGTCTGAGGTTGCAGTGAGTGCCTTAGGAGAGCTAGCTTACTGAGATGGTTGTCCGCTGAAATAACCTCTGATGTTTAGGGGGGTTTTTTTGACTTTACTTAAATGTATTAATATTGTTTTCAGGGAGTGGATGGGTAAAGTGGAGCGTATAAGATCTCGGCCTTCGGATAGCCAGGAGGGCTGGAAGGAGGGGTCTGAGGACCGTGGGAGCAGTAAAACTGCATGGGCTGATGCTGTGGATCCCAGAGCGCCATCACCTGGCAGTATGGGGCAGTACAATAAGTCAGCTGCTCCACAGGACTATCAGGTAAAGCTGAATATGCATTACACAAGCCTCCCATCATGTGTGCAGTCTTTTAACAGCAGCCCACTGACTCTCCATCTGTCCCAATTTCTCTATTCTCCAGGGTGGCAGTCGTTCTGTTGGTGGCGGAGCACCACGTGCGAGCAAACCACAGGCTGCAGCACCACCTGGCGCTGAGGAGGACTCTGAGGCCTGGCGACAGAAGCGCAAGAAGCCTGCAGAAATTTCAGAAGCTGTGGAACGAGCCAGACGGAGGAGAGAGGAAGAAGAAAGGCGTATGGAAGAACAGCGGCTTGCTGCCTGTGCTGAAAAACTTAAACGTCTCAATGAAAAACACCGGCAGGCAACTGAGGGCAAATCTGCCCCTGCTCAGACCACCAATGATGACACAGGAGTGGCTCATGAGGAATCCTCCTCATCAGCTCCTGCTCCTGTATCCAGTCCTGTACCTTCAATCCCAGTTTCACAATCACAGCCACCAATCATGCAAGCTCCTCTACCCGAGAGGGCGGATCGCGACGGGGAGAGGATGGAGCGTGAACGAGAGCGAGTAGAACCAAGTGTAGAGGAGGAGGTTCACTTGCCTCGTCAGCCTAGCCCCCCTGCCCAGAGACCTGTGAACATAGCTCCTGAGCCTCACAGTGAGGGAGAGAGCTCCTTGGTTGAGGTCAGCCCCCTGATGGAGGAGAACCAGGCTGACAGGACAACAGTGCCTATACGAGACTATTTCAACATAGAAGACAACAGAGGTTAGCTATGCCAGAGCAGTATCAAAGCTGCATGTGAATCATCACTGCACAGCTGCATCTGATGCGAGTACTGTTGTTTTCGTTTTCTTGCAGTGGATGAGCCCCACCTGTCTCTGCCTCACATGGACACCCCCAGTGGTGAGGAGGTCCCTGTGGCACCACCACAACTGGAAGGAGAAGCGGCAGCTGCTATGCGTCCTTCTCTCACCTCAGGCTACTCCAAACAGTTTCAGAAGTCTTTGCCACCTCGTTTCCTCAGACAGCAGGTAAAGATGTCCACATCTTGGCTTCTTGATAATGGTTGGTCAAATCATAATATGTGGGTGTGTCAGGGACTACTGGGCTAGTTTCCAAACTCTCCACCAAATATATAATACGTAAGTGTATTGGCACCAACACTGTGCTAACACCTAGGCTTTGATTGGACCAAATGGTGATCAGATTGACACAAAATGGTGATTACTGATCACATTTTCTTTGTTGCTGTTCCTCAGGAGCAGATGAAGCAGCAACAATGGCAACAACAGCAACAGCAGAGTGGAGGCTCCGTGTCCCCATCAGGTGGTGGTGGAGTTCCAGCTACCCAACAGCAGCAGCAACAGCAACACCGCTCCATGTATCAACCTATGGGCCCCCATCACCAGCACCTGGCCTCCATGGGGTTCGACCCCCGCTGGCTCATGATGCAGTCCTACATGGACCCCCGCATGATGTCAGGACGTCCTCCCATGGACATGCCAACTAACATTCACCCTGGTAGGGAGTTATGTGGAATAGCAATGGAGAATGAATGTCTTTGTTTGTGCTTAATGCACTGAAAAGCTGACATATGTTCCAGACAGCCTGTTTGAAGCCATTCTGTTTTGTCCTCTCCAGGGAGGATGCCTCCTAAGCAGATCGTGCGCAGAGAGCCCGGTGACAACTCCAGCTCCAGCTCGGACTCCTTTGACCACTTGACTCGACCAATTCGTGACCACGGTCTGCCCTCAGATTCACGGATGGTATGGGGATCGGACCCATACCCACAGTCAGAGCCATTGCCATCTGTTACTCCTCCAAAAGGGCGAGATGATAACAAGGAGCCAAGGTTTGTATGTATGAATGAATAAGTTAATTAAAACATATTATTTCAGCTCATGAAACAATAATAATAATTGTTTCTCTACAGGATCGACTCGGGTTTGGATCTGGACAGGGGTCTCCCAGCTATGTATCCCCAGGAACACGGTGCAGTGGACTCACATAAAAGTAACTTTTTCCAGGACCCTTCAGAGTCCCTGTCAGCATTTACCCAGGGCCCAGAGGATACATCAGGGCCTCTAGACAGAGTCCCCGTAGGCCCAGCGTTTGATACTGAGGAGTCAGGGCTACCCAGTGGGGAAGAGGTTGAAGCTCTTGGTCAAGCTATGCTCCAGAGGAGTGTCTCCCAGGGCTCCAGCCACTCCCTCAAGCTGGATGAGCCCAGGTTTGATGGACTACCCTTGGGAACAAAATCACTAGAGCTACAGGACACAGGAGAACGGGCTGATGATAAGCCCCAGAATGACCTCTATCCCCAGGCTGCAGTGGCCAACAACAGGGCTACACCTCCTGCTGATGGATTACACAAACAAGAGAAGCTGCCTCTGCCAGCCCCTAACAAGCAGAAAACTGACCTTCGCTGGGGTGGGAGATCAGGGGCCGGACGCAGAGAAGGACTGGGGGGAGACAGACCTGTCCGCAGGTCTGGCCCAATAAAGAAACCTGTCTTACGGGACATGAAAGAAGAGAGGGAGCAAAGAGAAGAGAGAGAAAAGCGTCACGAAAGAGGGGAAAGAGGAGACCGGTCCAAAAAGGATCAGTTGTCCAAAGCTCCTTCCGCAG
Organism: Chaetodon trifasciatus; assembly: GCA_037975065.1. NCBI lineage: Eukaryota > Metazoa > Chordata > Actinopteri > Chaetodontiformes > Chaetodontidae > Chaetodon > Chaetodon trifasciatus. Next base: position 450,243 of record JBBMOE010000039.1, read on the forward strand.
CTGCTGCTGTGTCTGAGGGCTCAAGACCTCAGGTTGAGGGGAAGAGAGAAGTTGCTCCGGCTGAGGAAACACCAGCTCTCCATCAGAGACCCAGGGATTCCCTGCCTTCATCTGGGGTTCCAACCTCTTCCTCTCAGGAGGAGAAAGCAGACAAACCGCCCAGCAATGACAAACATCCAGAACCCAAACTGCCCTCCAGGAAAGAGTCCAATCTTCCTCCACGTGCTTACCGACGAGAGGAAAGAGAGAGGGAACGTGAGAGGGAGAAGGAAATGGACAAGGACAGAGAGAGAGAGTGGCCTGCTGACTCAAATTTCAAAGGACGTGGTCGAGGGGAGTATTACTCCAGAGGACGGAGCTACCGGGGTACTTACAGTGGCCGAGGCAGGGGGAGTCGTGGTCGAAGTCGTGCAGAATACCCTTACAGAGAGCCCCGATCACGCTCTGATTTGCCTTCTGCTGGAGGTGCTGCTGCCTTCCGCAACAGGGAGGAAAGTGAAACACGCAGCGAGAGCTCAGACTTTGAGGTTATACCAAAACGTAGACGGCGCCGTGGTTCGGACACAGATTCTGAAAGTGAAGGTGGGAGGGAGTCTGCTAGTGATACTGGACCCTCTGACCGTGAGCCTAGTACCAAACCTAGCCGTCCACTTAGACGAGAGCTCCCTGGGGAGGTTCGGTCTGGGCCCCATAAGCCAGGCTTCGGACCTCCTCACATGGGGGAGAAGGTTGGATCCAGAGGGGACGATGAAAGCAGGCCCAAGCCAGGATTCCTTCCTAAAGGAGAGCCTTCTCGGCGAGGAAGAGGAGGACTTTACAGTAGACGAGGCGGAGCAAGGGAACGCGGTGGCCCTCGCTCAGCCCCTCTTAGACGGCCAGCAGCTAGAGAGTCCTCCTCTCAGTGGCCCTCTAAACCCATGGAGACATTCAGGCCTGAGGACACAGAGTCCACATCAAGATATGACAATCCTCCCTCTGACCGACGGCCCCCTAAGTCTGATGGCAAGAAATTTGGGGATGGGGCTCCTCAGAGTAGTAGAGAAAGGCCTCGTCGATCCAGGCCAGCACGGCCCCCCAGGCAAGATAAACCTCCCCGCTTCAGGCGCTTGAAAGAGCGGGAGGCTGCAGTGTTAGCTAGTGGAGAGACAGCCCCAAGTCCCCCTGTCCCTCTACTCCCAGTGCCTGCTGCTGCTGTCCCGAGCTCTAGCTCTGCCCCTGCCCCAATCTCACTCTCCCCAACCCTGTCTAGAGCTCCAGGAACCCCTGTAACTGTGCCTGCGGAGGTGGCAGCCACCATGCCTGCAATGGACTTGCCTTCTCCTGTGGAAGCTCCCTTGCCTGAGACCAGCAGCCCCACCGTCACTGCAGTCGGTACCAAGTCCCCTGACTTGTCCAACCAGAACTCTTCAGATCAAGCCAATGAGGAATGGGAAACTGCTTCTGAGAGCAGCGACTTCAACGAAAGGAGAGAGCGAGAGGAAAGGAAAGGAGCATTGGAGGCCGCTAACGAAGCAGCCACTGCCTCTGCCCCAGCACCTGTGCCCCCCCAGGGCTCTCTGACCCCCAGTAAAAGTCCTCCTGATGGAGGGGTGACTCCAAAACGTGACGGGGCTCCTGCAGCCAAGAGGAGTTTCTCAAGCCAAAGGCCTACAGAGAGGCAGAATCGTAGAGGCAACAGTGGAGCCAAACCAGGCCGGAGTTACACAGGGGGCAAGGGGGAGCGGAGGGGAGGGGCCAAAGCCGGCCGTAAAGGGTGAGTTTGAACAATCAGGCTTTGTTTGTTGTTAAGCATTTATTTTGTCTGCTTACATTAACACTTGCACAATGAAGTTGACTCAGTGAACAGTGGGCGGTAGAATAACACCGCAGGTTTAGTCACACACAATAAACCTTTTGTGTGCTATTCTTCCGGATTAATAGTGGCACTGCAGAACACTAATGCGGGATCTACATACTTCACTAAATTGTTGGTATTGCCTGTCTTATTTGGTGTAAAGACAATAATAAAGTATGGCATCACTATGGTGGTATTTTTATATTCTTACTGGACATTGGTGGTAGATTTGATGGAGAACATAGCAGAACGTTTTCTGCGTTCATCTAGTACATCAACACTGTCTAGTGGCTTTTTTTGTCAACTTCTGATTCAGTGAAAGGAGGGTGATAAACTATATGCATAATTAATTCATTCATTCATTCATTCATTCATCTTCTACCCTGGCTATCCCTTTCGGGGTTGGGGGGGGGGGGGGGTAGGCGCCTATCCCATATGCATAATTCTTTGCTCGCAAATGAGAGATTTATTTGCACAAATCTCGCGTCATTGCATTTTTGATTTACATGTGAGCATTCTTAGTGTCCCAGGTTTCCACTGCCACACTGGTGCTGTCAGCAACTACATTTGTCTTACTGTCTTCAACATGTGTCTTTAAATCAAACAGCCCTGCAGCCCAGCAGAACTCAGAGGCGACGGCGGCAGCAGCTGGTGGAGCAGCCCAGAGGTCCACAAAAGAGCAGTCTGCCCGTCGCAAAGATGAGGCCAAACAGGCCGCCAAGAAGCCCAAGGAGAATGCTCTTTCTCAGTTTGATCTGAACAATTACGCCAGTAAGTAAAAACATTGATACTCTGACACTTAAGACGAATGTTAAATGTTTATTGGGACCAAAAGCAGAGAGATGCTGCTGTTTGCTACTTTATGCAGCAGCAGTGGTTATTTATTTTCTGATTTATTTATGTAGGTTTACAAATTTTTGTTCTCTCCCAGAAATAAGGTGATGTTGCTATCTGCTGATAAATCCTGGGGTTTTTTTGTCCCTTCACTGTAGGTGTTGTGATCATTGATGACCACCCAGAGGTCACCACCACAGAGGACCCACAGTCCAGCACCAATGATGACGGCTTCACAGAGGTGGTCTCCCGTAAGCAGCAAAAACGCCTGCAGGATGAAGAGAAACGGAAAAAGGAAGAGCTGACTACTCAAGTAAGAGCCATATCTTGTGTTACGTTGTTTAAAACATGTTTCCTTAAACAGCAGTGCTTTACTTTGGTGATAATGAGCTGTACCTCTTTGATAGAGTATTACCTCTGTTGATACAGTGTACTGTAGTAATGCTTCTTATACTCCACAGAATTGGAGTAAAAAAGGCTCTGGTGAGAAGGGCAGAGGGGGTGGAGGAAAGCTGCCACCAAGATTTGCGAAAAAACAGTCATCGCAACAACAACAACAACAACAACAGCAGCAGCAGCAGCAACAACAACAACAACAACAACAACAACAACAACAGCAGCAGCAACAGGCCTCACAGCCTCAGCCTCCTGTAGCCTCCACGCCTCAAGCCCAACAGCAGCCTCCTATTCCTGCTCCCCAGCATCCTCACCTTGCCCCGTCCCAGCCCGCTGCATCCCCTCAGACTCTGGAAGGAACCGTGGCTCCTCTGCCCACCATCCCCCCTGCCACTGTGGACTTTACCTCAAAGAGCCTCCCCCCGGCACCTGCGCAGACACACAGCACTCTAGGTACAGAACTGTGGGAGAACAAGGTAGCGGGCTCCGCCGTCCTTCCTGACGTCAAGAAGCGTGAGTGGCTACATCAGTTCTTGTTTAAAATGTCCTAAATTTGTCTTGACTCGTAGATCTTGAGATGCATAAGTGAATTTATCAGCAAGCTCTTGTCTAAGATATGTCATATGTATATTCCAGTTGGTCCAATCAGCCCTCCCCAGCCACCTTCTGTGAGTGCCTGGAACAAACCTCTTACCTCCTTTACTGGCACCGTCTCCTCTGAGGTATGGTAAAAATACCCATCTTACCTTTTGTCCATGTTTTGTTCAATGCTCCTTCTGATGCCTTTGACAGGATAAACCATGAAGAAGAAGAAAAAAACTGTTTTTGTTTCAGGGTGTGAAGCCTGGATCAGAGGGCAGTGTTGAACTGGCAATAGACAGTATTCAGTTTGGAGCACCATCGTCTGCAGGCAGCACTGACAGTGATGGAGTTCCAGCGTTGCTAGAAACTGGCTCTGAAAACAAACTACCTGCTCCCAAAGAACAGAGACAGAAACAACCTCGAGCTGGACCAATCAAAACACAGAAGGTAACTTTGTGGTGGTAGAAACTGAAACAGCACTGAGTCCTGTTAATTCTGTAAAAACTCCACTCTAATGTAAGTGTTTAATCCCTCCCCAGCTTCCCGAAATGGAACCAGTGGAAACCAAGGAGTACAAGCCAGGTCCCATCGGTAAAGAGCGCTCTCTGAAGAACCGCAAGGCCAAAGACGCACGTGGAGGTGAAGGCGAGGGGCTGGAGGGAGGAGTCCCTGGAGGAGTCGTCAGTAGAGCCACAGACTCCAGTCCTCCCACCAGTGACACCACAGTACCAGAGCTGGGAGGAGACATCGAGGGCATGATCACAGTCCCCTCAGCAGAGTACAACAGTAACTCGAAGGTAAATCGCTGTCACATAACCTCACAGCTTGGCCTTCTTTTTTTTTTGGTTAAGTGAGTCATGTGAACCAAATCATAGATTTTTTTCTAACTCCACTTAATGAATTTCTGTCTTTCACTCTCAGGAGTCCGTCACAGACTACACCACCCCCTCCTCCTCGCTGGCTGACAGTGTCCCCACAGGAGGGAACAAAATGGAAGAGAGTTTGGTGGCGAATGTGAGTGCACATCCTTACGCTGGCTTACAGTTTTCAATCTGAAGAGATCACACATTTGTCCCTGACAGTTGGTTTGAGATGGCGTTATTCAAACACTGCTTTTGGGGCCCTTTGGTGTGTTTCAGGTGGCACTACCTCACTCATTGCCCCTCCCTCGACGAGAGACCCTGCAGCAGAGCTCCAGCCTCAGCACCGTCTCTCCTGCTACTGTCGATCTAACGCTGAAGGTACACAGTTCAGGAAAATCCAGCAAGAAATGCCTCTGTATGGAGTGTCGGTGAAACATTACCTGAGCGCTCATATTTGCGTCTCCTCCTCAGATGGAATCGGCTCGTAAAGCGTGGGAGAACTCCCCCAGTCTGGAGAAGAATTCTCCGGTCACCTCCTCTTCCTCCCCAATCACCTCCTGTGCATCCTCGTACTCCACCTTCTCCTCAGCCTCCATGCCGCAGATCCCTGTGGCCTCTGTTACCCCCAGCACCTCGCTGTCAGGTAACATCTTCTGCATACCTCCAGCAGTATTGTTTGTCTGACTTTGTACAGCAGACGGACTCGCCTGTGTGTTTTTTTTGGGATTCTGTGCATCACTATCATCCAGGCATCCTTTACGACATCTCATATTCACCATGTCTTTGTCTCCACCGTGCAGGTTCTGGCACCTACACGACGTCATCCCTCAGCACCAAGACCACCACAGCCTCTGACCCCCCTAACATCTGTAAGGTGAAGCCCCAGCAGCTGCAGGGTGGAAGTCTGTCCTCCAGCAGTAGCAGTAGTAGCAGCAGCTTCTCCCAGTTGGGCTGCGTGCCTCCCCTCCTGCCCCAGCAGCAGCAGACCCCACAGGTGTACGTCTCTCAGTCTGCAGCAGGTGAGTGAGTTCCATCAAACGTTGGCTGCTTCGAAACGAGGGTTATTAAGTGCAAATTGTTTGTTCTTGTTGGTTTTGTTCTTGAAGAGCTGTTCATGTCTGCTAATGATCACTAATATTTAATCACTTGTATTCTCAGGTTCTGCAGCTCAGATTCCAGCCTTCTACATGGACACTAGCCACCTCTTCAGTACCCCCCACCCTCGTTTGGCACCTCCCTCCCTAGCACAGCAGCAAGGCTTCCAGCCCGGCCTCTCACAGGTAGGGTTTTCTGTGGGTCAGTAACGTGCTCCAGGAATGTTTTTAAATGCCAAAGGTGTAACTGCCCGTCTGTGTTTCTCCGCCTTATAGCCGACAGCAGTGCAGCAGATTCCCATCCCTATTTACGCTCCACTGCAAGGTCAGCCACAACACCAACACACACACCAGGCTCAGCTAGGACTCAGCACTGGTCCTCCCGTCTCGCAGCCACAGGACCTGTTCAGCTCCTCTCTGCAGCCTTACAGGTAAGACACAGCACCGCAGATATTCTGTTTACTGCTCTAAAACATTACAGAAACATGCAGTACTGTGCGAGTTCTGTCATCTGATCCGGTTTCCTGATCTGTCCTCCGTCAGGTCTCAGCAGGCGTTCATGCAGAGCAGCCTGTCACAGCCCTCCATGATGCTGTCAGGACCGTCCCTGCATAGCTATCCCGGCGTGCAGGCACCTGAGCTGGGCAAGCCTCAGTCTAATCTGGCCTATCAGCAGCCCTCCTCCACCCAGCACATTCCCATTCTGTTTGAGCCGCAGCTCAACCAGCCCTCTGGCATGGGAGGCTCCCAGCTCATTGACACACACCTGCTGCAGGTAACCAATCTGTTCACCTGAGATATTTCATTCTGCCTTACAATAAAGAACGTTTGCCACTGTGTGTATTTTTGTATGCATATATTCCATCTGACATGTTTGCATCTTTGGTTCAGGCTCGACAAGGCATGAATCAGCATTCAAACATGTACTCGGGGCAGGTGCAGCAACATGGCCAGAGTAGCTACTATAGCAACACTCAGTCGCCCAGTTCTGCAATGCAACAGGTAACGTACATACAAACATGATAATGGACACTTAATGTTGATAAATCTCTTAGCTTTTCTGTCCTAACAGTCATCAAAATCCCAAATTTCTATGATTTCCAGTGCTGTTGGGGGGCAGTTTTCTGTCCATTTTTTTCTCAGGATGTAACATTTGCGCCTCTTTAATCTCTCTCCAGGTGACGGTCCCTCTGCCCAATTCCCAGTTGTCCCTGCCAAACTTTGGCTCAGGTGGAGGCCAGCCCCTCCTGGCACTGCCGCCGACTCCTCCCCAAGCCCAGCCCCCCAACATCAACCGACAGCCCCCTGTCTCCCAGCCGTACCGAGGCATCATGGGCCCCAACCACAGCATGATGCAGCCTCCCACTAGCAAGGTGCTGTAGCGAGTGCGTGTGTGGCTCTCAGACGCACACACACACAGAGGCTGGGTTTGATTTTTAGAAGTGGAGCCGTGACAGTTTTTTTGTGTTGACACTTTGCAGATGGACATGGATCTGAAACTATTTGGCAGCGGGATGGACGTGAAGCCTGGAACCCCTCCCGTCAGTGCCAGGAGCACTACGCCCACCTCCAGCCCTTACAGGTACCACCACCAAATCGACACACACAGGAACCAAAAAGCCACAGCAAGCAAAAGGTATTAAAAAAAACAAAATATATGTGTGCACAAAGACCAAAGTCAACAATGCATTTAAGCCATCACATCTCATTTTGTCATGCACGTTATTCACATGATGTTATTGTTTGCCTCATCTGCAGGGCCAGCTCCACCTCTCCCAGTAGCCAGTCCAGTAAGATGAACAGTATGCTGTACCAGAAGCAGTTTCAGCCCAGCTCTGCTGGCATGAGAATGACACAGCACTTCCCTGGCCAGTTCAACCCACAGGTAGAGGAACAGTCACACAGCCTGTGTGTTGGTTGTGTTCATATAATTCACTGGTTATGAGCATGAAAGGCAACTGTCACGTCTTCATTTCAGATTCTGTCTCAGCCCAACATCGTCTCTCCTCTGGTTCGACCTCCTCACGCTAACTCGTTTGCTGGAGGTGTCCAGCGCTCACCCATGGGCCCCCCTATGTCACCCAATGTGGGCGGTGGTCTCATGCCCCATCCCCGGCCTCAGCACCCACAGCACAGCCAGCACCCTCCCCGAGGACCTCCTGGACCCTCCCTTGCACCCAGAGGCACACAGGCGGCTCTGAAAGCTGAGCAGGACCTAAAGGTGTGGTTTTATATTTGACCTGCTGGGTCTGTGCACCTGTTTTATTAACTGGACCACCAGAGGGTGACTTCAATGTTTGCTCTATCGCTCCGTAGGCAAAGCAGCGGGCTGAGGTGCTCCAGTCCACTCACAAGTTCTTCTCAGAGCAGCAACAGCAGCAGCAGCAGCAACAGCAACAGCAGCAACTCAAGGCCCCGCAAGTCAGCAAAGTGTCACGGCTCGACCAGGGAGGAAAGCCCCCTCTCGACACCTCGGCCCCAAACCACCAGGGAGGAGGCGACCGCCCGGATTCTGACAAACCCCCCATCTCCACGGCCAAGCCCATACGGACTGGCCCCATAAAACCGCAGGCCATCAAACCAGAAGAGGGCAAGTAAAGAGCAGCCGACCCTCTTCAGACGACGATATGCATGGATGGAAGAGAGAGAGAATCTAGCCCCATTCACTCAGTCACCGCCTCATATCAGCCCTGGGGGACAGTGTGGGGGAGGAGGATGAGCCGAGATCCAGATGGTAGTGGTCACAGAGAGTAGGCACCGTCCTGCGTATACATAATCCTCTTCTTTCTTCCCCTGTCTTGTCCCACTGTAGGTGACGGCGTTTGAGTTGGATTCTTCCATCATATTTAGATGCCGACAAAATGGCCGCACAAGTTGTTCCATAGAAATCTACCGTGGCGGTAGATCAGAGGCGAGTCGGAGGAAGAGAATTGAGATGAAATTTGCTGCTGAGTTTGCCATTTTTATAGCTCCTGATTTCTGCTCCTTTATTTTATTTCTTTTCCCCCAGTAGGATCACACGTATTATAGGAGAAACGTGTTTGTTAACGAAAGAATGAATCAGTTTTGTTTTTGTAGTCGAAACAATCTTGTTAAGGAGATGTCATTTAGTGAAGCACACTTTCTGTTGCCCACTCTCCCATCATAACTAATCCAGAGTTTTGTGCACGTGGAGTTGCACCACATTACCGCGCACACACACACACACACACACACACACACACACTCACATAACGGTTTCATCCACGGTTACCGCACAGAGACCTGAAATCAGAAACTCTGTTGTCATTTTTGTTCTTGGGTTGTTTTTGTTTTTTTTTTGTTTTGTTTTACCAGAATGGAAATGTGAAAATTGCAGCAGTTAATTGAATTTAATGATTGATTTATTGATTAGTCTGCCTGTGAGCCTGTGCTCATGCCTTCTGCTCTCATCTCCTTGCCTGAGAATTATTGACGTGTTGGGGTGTGTGTGTCGGGTGTGTGTTTGTGGTATAAACGGGGAGAACGCTTGTAGCTGGACTCTCCTGTATATTTAGCCAAAGGTTAAAGCAGCGCAGCGATGATGTCACCGCCTTTTAGGATTGCTGTGGCCATGGCAGCACAGTTTTGAGTGGGACTTCAAGGATTACATGGATGATGTATGATCACTATTCGCAGTTTAGGGGCTGCTGTCACACACCCTTTCACTGCTTTCACACCCATCTTTGCTGTCACACAAACACACACCTATACACACTTCACTGTAAAGCACCCAGACCTGCTGCTATTGACTGATTTCAGTGCCCTTAGCTAGAGTATAGCAGGATAGGGCGATTTAGAGGAATAGTAAACGGTGAGGAGTTGATTGTTGAAAACAGTAGAAAACTTTTAAGTGTGTCTTGTTCTTGTTCCCCCTCGCCGTGAGGGTCGACATACACAGAACGAGGAAAAAGAGATGACAGGAGAAGCCTCGTGTTCCGAAGGGTTTGGGCAGAAGGACACTTGTTGTTTTGTTGTCTTAACTGATGAGAGCAATCAGTGCTGTTTTCTGTCTCTGCCTCACCTCCGCTGGCTGTCCCACCCACAATGCTTTCATCTCGGGGTTGTGGCGACAAGGGTCCTTCAGATATGTACAGTAGTATGCACCCTGAGGTGGGGAGGGGTGTCCTCCTCACCTCAACCCTAGCCAGGGGAACAGTCCTTGCTTTGGAGGATGGAAGAGGGGAGGGAGGGTAATGTTTTTTTTTTGTTTGTTTGTTTTCTTTTTTTTTCTTTCTTTTTTTGTTGAACTTGTACAGGGGTTTCATCGCTGTATTAAAATATGTACGGTCTTATTTACATTCTCTCGGTTTGGTTACAGAAACTAATAAAAATAATATACTGTAAAGATGTTTTTCTGCGATGCCTGTTTTTTACTTGAAGACATTTGTTTTTGCCTACGTGTGACCACCAGGTGTCACTGTGACACTTAAAGGAGCATTTCGGGATGCTTAGGAAAGTAATGGAGTAATGTAATGCATGGGTACCACATTCAGATGAGGTGCTATTGAATTGGGTTAGTGAGGTGTAAGAAATGGCTTTATCAGTGGCTAGTAAGGGAGTTAATAGTGCTTTATTGATCAGTTATTAGCTGTTAGAGCAGTGTTTGGGTTGGGTTGCCAGGTTTTGCCTGGTGTTTATCTTCCTGCAGCACATGAGACTTTTGTTCATTAATTATCTGTAAACATTTATATGGAAACTACAGATGAAGGTGTTGACTCAACAGCCAAAGACTTTTCACAAGCCAAAAATTAAGAATGGTCTTTACCTGATTTCTAAAGCAGGACTGCAATCCAGTGAGAACAATGCATCTACAAAAAATTAACTTTTATGAACTGAGAGTGTTTCCAGCCTTGTGACAATGCTTTTTCTTATAATTTTTGACATAACTCGAGGAGTTTTTAATTATCTTAAAATGATTTTTAATTCTCAAGGTTTCCCTGAAGGATTTGAAACCACTAAATCTGGAGATACTGATTTTCAACCAGTTTTTTAACCATTAATGAAGTGATTACAGCTGACACTTCACAAAATACACGTCCAAGGTTCATAACATAATAACCACAAACTCTTGTAGTTTAGGAAGTTTATTTCATGGCAATTTTGAACATTACGTCATTTATTTGACTACAATGTACAAGTACATGCAATATTCAATAAATGCTGAGTGAGAGCTTTATTTCATAAAAGATGTTCGCTGGTGAAAAACTGTCGGGGGTGTAGCTAACACAGGAGTTGCCGTTGTAAATTGTATGCATTAATTATCCCACTTGTGAGATTGAGCTACTCTTCATCATTCAGACCTCAAATATATATATAGCTTAAGAAAACAAAATCATACATCTGAATAAAAGGCGGTACAAAAATAATTCCTCTAAAAACATGTTTGTGGGCCGTGCCACAGCGGAAGCCCACCCACTGAAGAAAGGAAAGAGCAGACCTGTAGGGGACACTGTTCCTCAAACTTCTTCATTTTGCTTTGGAGTTCAGTGGTTGGGCTCGTCTACACATTGACTCTGAGGGTGTTGGCTTTATAATTACTACCACCACACACATATTGCTCTAAAGCTGTGAGTCTTTGAAGCTGGAACAGGTGAGCAAATGTCACTTTTCAACAGTCAGTACTGGTGGCCTTACTTGGCCTGCGTGCGACCCAGCTTGATGTCATAGGACACCATGTGGAAGTTGTCCCAGGCAAACAGCTTCCTCTGAGCCAGGTTGTAGTCGATCATGCTGTTGTAGCGGTGCTTGTTCCTGAAGGGGATGTTCACGGCCTTCCCCTGGCTGGTTTCTGTGTCGTACATGTAGTTGATGATGGTGTCGGGCGCCGTGTAGCTGGCCACGGTGTACAGCTTGCCGCAGATGATGAAGGAGTTGGCCACGGAGTTCTTCCTGATGTTGGTCTCCCAGCTCCTCTTCACCTCCAGGCTGTGGGGGTCCAGCTGCGAGATCACGATGGCTCCTTTGGCTTTGCTGGTGGAGTAGACGGCCCATAGCCCCTGCTCGTCCACGGCCAGGTCAATGTCCGTGTAACCTCCCCAAGAGTAGGGGTACTGGCCGTGGAAGCCTGCGTGGGGGAGGTCACGACGGGCTGCAACGCTCTCAGAGGCCAGGTCGTAGCGGATGAGGGTGCGGCTGCGACGTCTCTGATAATACAGAGAGCCTCGGTACACAGTGGCACCAGTGCTCTCCACCTGCTCCGGCAGCAACAGGACCTGTCACGGGAAAACATAAGAATGACGTCAGATTTTTGGCTCATCCCTGCGAACAAACATCATCTATGTGACACCTACCTTGGATGGAAAGCCTTTAGAGAGTTGTTCCATGTCCTCATACCCAAAGATTTTCCTGACATCGGAGCCAATGGTGTCAATGCGCCAGACCATGTTGGATCCGTAAGGAGAGACACCCTCAGGATCCTGCATCCAAACGCCATATTTACCCTCTATGTTGTCAGCCTTCCTGTGAGTGACCGGCTCGCTAACTGAAATCAGCTCCCCGCAACCTGCGAGCAGGAAGGAGAGGAGACATGAGAAAAGGAAGGATAAAAAGAATTGTACAACTATTACTATCTGATGCCGGGAGTCAGATTCAAGAATCAGATGTTCAATAGAATCAAGACCTTTCAAAGTTGGGCAAGGGCTTTGAATCCTGCACCCTACAAGAAGGCATTTGCTGACTCTCTGGGGGTTTTCCCAATTTTCTGCTAGCAGATCTTGAATAATGTTTCCTGTAGCTCTGCCCTGTTTGGTCAAGATTCGGGTTTGAGTTAAGGTCAGGTGTTACTGGGATGACTGGTCGGGTTTAGGTTGGGGAAACATGAAAAAGGCTGCAACGCAACAATTTCCTTGAAACGGTCCGGTGGTTTTCCGACAGCGTCAGCGCGATCCACCAAGTCGCACAGTCAGCGGCAGATCAACATGTACAGACTGCGGGTGAGGGACGATGAAGGTAATCTGAGCGCTGATCAGGGGTGTGATGAGGTCATCGTTTCTCATCATGGAAGCAGACAGCGGGTCTAGAGATGCTGCCTGACATCTCTGTTAGCCGCAAGTGTGTCTCAGTCACCACCATCGGAGCAGCAAGTGAGCTACAACTCATCCGGGGCAAGGACTCTGCTGCTGCTTGTCTTACCAGGAAAACGATAAGGCAGGCTGTATATTTACCACTGCCTAAAATACACCCCCGCTCTGGGGTCCAGGATGTAGCACCGGATTAAGGTCTAAATAGGAATATGTCTTATAAATACACCTATTGCCATGTAGCTTCCCTGTGGCGTGGCCTCATTGGCGATTATATGACTTCACGTGGCGGCTGCACGTGTTAATTTCATGATCTCCCAAACAATCAAACCTGCTGAGAGGGATTCAGCAGAGCGAGCTATGACGCAGTTTTGGGAAATCCCATCAGAGGAAGGTGTAAGAGTGTCTGTGACACCCTCGTTAGGGGTGCTTTCCCTTTACATTTACGAGGCAAACATGAAATTCAGGAGGGCCCCCATACCTATGGATTGCCATGACTCTGGTATTCTCGGCCCAAATGCTGTAGTATTAATAGCAGTATTTGCTTTGAGGTTGTCAGCGGGGGGGATGAGTCTCATGTTTGCCAGGTCAGAGGGGGAGGAGGAGGAAGGAGGGTATTAACTGCCAGGACAGGATTTCAAAGGACTACACTGGACTATACTTTAACTACAAAGCATGAGTTCTTTACATTTTTCACTGATTGTTTTTAATCTTAGCGTTCCAGGCAGCCTTTTTGCCTCCTCTTTGAAGCATTTAGTACACACAGATTTGGTCAAAAAAGGGGTTTCTTTTTGTAAACAAGCTAAAATTCTGTTTACAAGATGGTTTCATATTTGTTGCTCGTAACCGTAAAGGCCTGACAAATGTTAATGTATTTCTTTACTCATATAAACATCAGCAAAGCAGATTTTTTTTGAATAGTTTAGATTTGACATCCATGTAAGCTAGCTCGCAGTCTTCGTCTTCTCTGCCTTTGTGGGCGTGTTACTATGCGTCTTTGTGCCTGAAACTGGTCGCAGGAATGTGAATCACAGCATGCTTGTGCACGTGAGCACGCATGATACAAACAATACAGGGACTCAACTTTGCTCCACAGCGCTACTAGTGGTCAAGAACTCAACAGGAAGCCTTTAACATGTGTGAACAAGCAAAATAAGAACTTTTGTTAGACGCATCAGTGTTTTTTTGTTGTTCCTGAGGTGTTTTCTTGCACAATTCAAAAATAGCTTGGGGATTTGCATGATGTTAGACGATGGTTGTTAAAGTACAGATTGATTATAAGTCTGCTGTAAGATATTCGCATACAGAAAAAGGCAAACTAGGGCTGTCTGGCATGTTAGAAAACCACTCGTATGGTCCTGTTGGGGAGAAATAAAGAAGAATACAGACCTGTGTTGTCCTCTGAGCCGTTAGGGGCGGGTACCTCCGTCACCTCGGCCTTCAGCTCCTGGAAGCCTGGAGATCCATACTGCCACGCTGAGTCTGTCAGGGAGAGATGGATTTAGCTGAAGAAGAAACAGCAAGCTGAAGGCGTCTCTGCACAAAATGTACCCCACCTCTCAAACTGCTGCTGTCTCCCTGCCTGTTGGGCCTGGTCATCAGGTGAGACATCGGACTGGAACCTAAACACACACATATGCAGAGTTTGGTGATTTGTGTTGCATATTTCACATGTAGTGTACAGTAGTTAAGAGGACGTTCGCGTACCCCAACGTGGATACGGCCCTACTGACAGCAGGGAATGTGACAGCAAGAAACAAACACCCCTGAATGGATTCCCAGCTGCTCCGGAGTCAGACAGTCGGTAGATTGGCCGACCATAACACACATACTTGACACACTGGACGCCCCATCACTCCAGCTCTGCCAACATTACGTCCTTAAAACTTCAAACCAGTCGTTTCTGCCCTGTATCACTGTCAGGTATCAGCCTCCTTCCCTTCTTTTCTCTTCTCTTTTCTCCCCATTGACCCCCAAACCTGTCCTCCTCTCAGGGCTCCTTCATGAAACCATTAGTGTGAAAAGTAAACAGCCTCAGTGTCATTGTCAAACAATGGCTGTAAACTGTGTACGCCTCAGCGGCTTCAAGATACAAAGAAGCTGATGTTTACTGAAGTGCTTTTCAAATATGGTTTCATGAAAACAGATGAAATGGGAGTGTGTGTGTGTGTGTGCGAGCACGTGCCTGCTGGGCTCTTGCACGTGCAGCGTACAGCGATTTTCAGGCACATAATGAGCCCTAATGATGCGGAGAGCATTAAACGCTAGCATCTGGAAGCTGATGTTGATTCTCGACATTGATGAAGAGGAGCGGGAGGCTTTTAACGGAGCAGATGACGAACACCAGCGACTCAGGAAAGTCGCTGTGTGTTATAAACAGAAACGCATTTGAGAGCGCTGAAGGTAAGAGTTGAGCCTGTTTAAAAGCTTGTAAAACTGAAAGGTCAGCCGTCTTTTGAGGGTTAAGGGGGTTTGCTATGAGGCTGTTCCCACGGGACACAGCCATTCATCATCATCACAGGTAAAAGGCCACATTCTCCTACTGTCTTTTCCCTTGTGTGTGTGTGTGTTTGTGTGTGTGTGTACACGTGCGCCATATGTGCCCTCACATCCTGCCTCTTTGTTTGGGATGTCACTGAGCAGAATACCATAAACCTCAAGGACCACACGGGTGCTAATTTCCCGGAGGAGGCTCAGTGTGAGGAGGCAGCGCCTTCATCAAACCCAGCTTACAGAGCTCAGCAGAGCTGTTGGATCTTTTTAATCCTCCTCAAAGTTCAACCCAGCATTCCCACAGTACCGTTATCCTAAAACATTTTGCATCTGGGCATTTACATTTCCTTCATAATGCAGGATACAGTGTATAATTAGACAGAAGAAAGACATTTAGGTTTTATGAGCCCATTTCCTGCTGGCCTCAGACTCAGAAAATGAAAGAAAAATGTGAAAGTCATGGTGAAATTGATGGTGTTTTGGTAATTGGCTTGGCTCCATCTTCACATGCTCCTCCTGAAAATAAACTTTAGACACAGTAACGTGTAAGTGTGTGTAAATGTGGCCTCTTAAGCTGCTGTAGTCTGCTGTTGCGCTCCTCAAGCTTAGCAAATTTTCACCTTTAAATGTGATTTCAATTGTTCTGTGCACTGCTGCATGTCGTCAGTCCACACCTCTTGATTTTGTATTCGGTCCGCTTTGAGCGCAAGCCATGTCTCCATTTGTAAAGAACGTTGCCACTTTTAGCGTGCGGGCTCGCTGGCTTGTGTCGTCACTACTGTCGCAAATTTTATGAGAGGGTCTGCTTTCACAGTCCTAAAATAACATTACAGAATATCAGCTCATATATTTTGAGAGGCGAGTGTGACTGAAGCTCATAACCACTGCTTGAGTTGTAAATGCTAAAATTTTCCTGTCAAAGTGACGAACTTCCTGAAATGCTTTGACAGTCATCTCCTCTCTCCTCGGGTTCTGCCTGTCTTCTTCTCATTATGATCTATTCTGCATCTGTCTCTCACCCTGAGCGGCTCTCTCTGTGTATTTCGGTCTGCAGGTGTTAACATGAGGCGCTACGCTCATAACCTGGAATATGCAGGATATAGAGAATATACTCTCCTAATGCAGAGTGAGTAGGGATGTAATTTGCTCTGAAAGCAAAGAGAATAAACAGAGAGATGGCTTAACGGAGAAAAGAAAGGGGGATGGTGGGTGAAAAGATGAGCGTGGAGGTTAATTAGACAGATGTTTGGCCACTGCAAACACACAGAATACCAGAGCTTAACCTTACTGGCTCCAAGATAACTCCCAAGCTCTGTGCACCCCTCTAACCCCTGGAAGTATAATGTTCTTGGCCCAAAGACCTCTGCGGCCCCCTCCATCCTCACCAGCCCTGACCTACCAGGCGTCATCAAAAGCCCTGAGATGAGACCTTGGCACGGAACCGCCACTTCCACCGTGCATCACATTTCAGCCCCCCCTTCCCCTCCCCAGCCAGGCTATTCGCACCCTGCTCGTCATGCAGAGGGAAACACCAGTCATAAAGACAGCAGAGGCTGCTCATAAATACTGAGCTGACCCTCTCTGGGCTGCCACCATCACCCCTAAATGCAGGCAGGAAGCAGGGAGCTGAAACCCGAGCCGAGCGTCTTGGCAGACTAATGCGGCAACCAAAACATTAAACACACAAACACACACACACATGCATCACAAGAGGATGCACACACACAATTCTTTTTATTATTATCATTTTTGAAGGGGATTTGTGCAGGCAGATGTGTCAGGAGGAACCTGAGCTTTACCTCTGTACATGAATGAGTGGACAGAAACATGCTTACACAAATACACACACACAGGATTCCTGTGCCTGTGCAATGCACTCTATATGTGCATGGTATTCCATGCATAGATGGCATTTATGTGTCATCACTTCTCTGCTCCAGTTAACCCATTATCCCTCAGCCAGAGTTACCAACTACATATTTCAAGAGAAAGGCAACCTGTCTGCAGGCAATTAGGGGATCTAGTTGTGTCTCAAATGCAGGATGGATATAATTTAACTACAAAATGCAAAATGTGCAATGATCTAAAAGCTGAAATTCAGTACGATAGTACATTTTCATCATGCTTTGCACACTTTTCAAAAAGCTCTTAAGTGTGTGGTGCTTTGAGTGTGTCTCTTACCCCCAGCAGGTCTCATCAGGCCACTGCCCTGCAGAGAGGGGCTTGACGGCACCATGGGGGTCTGCGGGGGACAGGGTCTGTTCCTCAGCCTCTCCGTCTCCCTCCTCATCTCCTCCATCCTGCGCTGAAGCTCCCCCACCTCCTGTTCCAGACGCTCCTTCTCCCCCTGCAGCAGGTTCTTCTCCCCCACTGCCCGGTTCAACGCCTCCTGAAGCTCAGGCTGAGGTCTGGCTCCGGCTCTCTCGGGACTTCTGGGGCCCCCGGTGCCCCCTGCGGTCAGCTGGGACACGAGCACCTCCAGCTTGTTGAGTCTGGCCTTCAGGCCCTCCACCTCGGGGCCTCCGGTCTGCGGGCAGCTGGCCTCGACGGGGCTGGGTACGGTGAAGGTGTACTGGCATCGTCCACTGCGGTCGTTTCCCCTCCACAGAGCAGCTCGGTCCTGCGCGTCACCTCGCAGCAGGAGGCCACACATACACAGCGAGAGAAGGAGGAACATGCTGGAGACAGTCCTTCCACACAGACAGATGACAAGTTTACTTAATTCTCCCTCTGAAGATTTACTTTCTTCTGTTCAGTCTTTTTACTCTTCAGCTCTCAAGTGGAATTCTCCTTTATCTCCCAGTTTCTCTTGTCTCTCTTTTCTCAGGTGTCCCTTCTTTTCTCTCGCTCTGCTCTCCTCTGTCTCTCCCCGGTGGACAGGTCTGTAACACTGAGCTCTTCCCAACAGCTCACAGATATTTATACAATCTGGAGGGGAAGGAAGGAGGGAAAGAGCGGAGAGGTGAGAAGGAGGGAGGGGAGGCAGGGCAGATGATGGTGAAGGGGGGGTGGAGGGTCAGAGGCAAAGAGGGAGGGAGGAGGAAAAGAGAAAGTTATGGGATGCTGGTTGTTTTGGGGACAGAAATGATGCATTTTCACACAAGTCTGAGCATCTCCCGGCAAAAGCTGTTTTAAGGCTCCAATGTGACAGCTCTGTCTTTTGAATTTGTGTAATTCGGCCCCTCCAGTGTCATATCTTCAAGTCTTATCTGTCAAAACGTCCCCTGATATGTGATGCAGCCCCCTGTGTCTAAGGGGATTTGGCCCCAGCATGGCGGAGAAAGCTGGGCCTCATTGGATACAATTACCTGCTGAGGAGCCGGTGTCCCCTTTCATATTGGTAGGGGGCCAGAACATGACACAAGCAGCCGATAATGGCTGTCATTGGGAAGGGTCGAGGGTACAAGTCAATTGATGACCGGATACCTGACGCTGACCCCGACCCCGACATAAACCGTGTCCCCTCAGCTGAGCCTGGCTCTGTTGTGGTAGTATGTGTTTGTATTCCTGTTGCAGGCTCCACTCACTGCACTTTTTTTTTTACATTTCTATTTAATACAACATGAATGAGCTGCCGGGAGCCATTCCTCCCCAAGCCCACTTCCTGTCACTCGCTGCCCAGCTGGATTTGTTGCGGTCTGCCTCTTGTCCCTCCTCTCTTGTCCCTTCGCTTTAACGCAGCACGAGGGACACGCTGATCTGCCTGCGAGGCCCACTTCTGCGGTCATGCGATACGGAGGATGATCTGTTGTTTATTTTCAGAGAGGCTGGATGAAAGATTTGAAAGTGAGACACTTGCTCAGAGATGCACGCAAAGCAGCAGGTGTGCGCGCGCACACACACACATACACACCTTCCAAACTCAACAATCCCAGCTTTTACAGGTCTCAGCTTTCCCTCATATCCTGCCTCTTTGTTTGGGTTCCTGAGATCTGTTCTAGTTCCTCTCCTGTAGATCATCTCCTTACTTGTTCAGACTTCTTGTGCATCCATCTCCGCTGACCTGCCGGGTCACCCCGAACCACAGGACATCACCTGACCCAGATGCTCCACTTCAGGGAGGCCAGAGGGCAGCGGGTGCAGAGGGGAAGTGTTCGCGTTCTTAAAAACACACACCTCCCCTCGCAGGTTAATGCCAGCCTCACCTGCTTCCGTCAGTGCTTGTTTACAGGCAGCTGGTGCTACCTGAGACACGTCTTGATTGATGGGGTGAGTCGGTGATTGGTCAGACAGATGGATGAATAAGGCAAGGCATGCGTTTGATTTTGAAAACACTGAGTTGCAATGTTCACGGTCAGGGTACGTCCTCTTACAGGAAATATCTTAAGAATGAGAAACTGAAGGGAGGGAGGAAGGTGGGACACACGAAATAAAGGACCGAATAAATCATCGCAGGAGGAAAAGCTGGGAGTAAAACCACATGCAACTAAAAACGGAGACAACAAAGGAAAGAACAATGAGGAATGAAGCTCCTGGGAAAGAACGAGGAGTGAGAGGTCAACTGCAAAGATGGAAATTACATAAAACATCTGAATGATGTTTTATTCACTAGAATCCCAATGAGTATCAAATGTGGATGGATTGCTTTTTCTGGAGATTCATTTTCCACTTCCTCTGCGTAGTGACACATGCGTGTCTCCCCGTGCAGGGACAGAGTCTCCACTGGACAGGGTGTGTGTGTGGCTGACTAATGCCGGTTGGCACATTGTCCACTCTTCTCTCTTGTGAGTTTATTTCACTTTTATAAGACTCAAATAACCGCTGCTATGCCCGGAATCTGAAGTCATTCAGTATCAGCCCCTAACGGAGGACCAAAACATCCTGTGCTGCCAGCGTGGGTGTGTCTCTGCAGGCGGAGAGGATTAAAATGTCCTCTCATGCACAAATATTTTGTATAGTTTCAACACTAAATTCTTGTTTTCTTCCTTTGCTGGTCCAGGCGGCCAGTTTGCAGTTAAAGCAAATGGCTTGTGTCTGCCTGCAGCACGTCTGTGAGACCTGAAAAGAGCTGTAACATTTTACAGCCACTTGTCCAACCAGGACTTTACTACCTTTGATTTCACTGCAATTGAGCAGGAACTCAGGGCCCGTCCAATGGTACGCAGGCTTTTCATCACAGCTACATCAACATACAAACAAGCGTGTGAGATGAAATGACCTGTCTCCTCTTCATCTTCAAAGCTGAAATAAAGCCACCGCCCCCCGCCATGCGCACCAGCGACGGAGCGTGAGCCGAAAGGCCATCTGCCATAGATCAATGAAGTAAAAGACCCCTGGGGGCCAATTTAATTTCTGCTCCCTCAGAAGAGATGGGCAGTGCTGGCCAGGCAAAGAGCAGAGCTGTCAGAGTGTGTTTGTGTCCTGAGAGGATGAGAGCAGCGGGTCTGCCAGAACAATAACGCTTCACCGACTCCAGCACATCCAACTTTAGTGCCATCTTGGGACTCCACGCTGCCAGTAAAGTCACGGACCAATAAAAAAGTCGAGTAATGAGAGGAGATAAAAGACAGCGCAGGACTTCAGTGGCTGAATGGTCAAGAGTGGAGGGATGGCATGACGATTCGTTTTTCCCTCTTCACCTCCCCTCATCTGTCTTTCCATTGAGCCATTCAACCTTGACTGTTTCCCCCTGATTTATCTCCATCTTTACTCTTCTTTTTGATTTCATTTTGGCTTAGTTTTCGTTAGGTTTCAGGATGCATTTGCCAGTTTTTAGTTTAGCTTTTATATCCTTAGTTTTACTTTTACAGTAGATTTTGTTTGTTTTTGTCAAGACCTTGTATAATGTGTCAGAAGGATGCAGCTACATGTACATGTGCAATACATTTACAAAATGAATGAATACTGAATTCTTCTAATTCAAGTATTTGTATTCATTTACTCAAATATTTCTATAAATACAGTACCATGCAAAAGTTCTAGGCAGGTGTGAAAAAATGCTGTAAATTAAGAATGCTTTCAAAAATAGAAATAAGTGTTTATTTTTATTAATTTTATCATTT
Organism: Chaetodon trifasciatus; assembly: GCA_037975065.1. Classification (NCBI taxonomy): domain Eukaryota; kingdom Metazoa; phylum Chordata; class Actinopteri; order Chaetodontiformes; family Chaetodontidae; genus Chaetodon; species Chaetodon trifasciatus. The sequence continues at coordinate 471,381 of JBBMOE010000039.1, forward strand.
GGTTTTGCCTTCAAACCAGCATCAGTTCTTATAGGTGCACTTGCACAAAGTCAGGGATTTTGTAGGATTATAGTCAGGTGTATGGTGAACCAATTATACCAAACAGGTGCTAATGATCATCAATGCACGTAGGTTGAAACACAGTCATTAACTGAAACAGAAACAGCTGCGTAGAAGGCTTAAAACTAGGTGAGGAACAGCCAAACGCTGCTATCAAGGTGAGGCTGTGGAACAGGTCATACATCATGGTGAGACAGGACACAAGGCAGTTACACTGCATCAGCAAGGTCTCCCCCAGACAAAGATTTCAAAGCAGACTGGGGTTTCAAGATGTGCTTTTTGAAGAAGCACAAAGGAACGGGCAACGTTGAGGATCGTAGTGGTCGGCCAAGGAAACTTAGTGCAGCAGATGAAAAACACATCAAGCTTATTTCCCTTCGAAATCGGAGGATGTCCAGCACTGCCATCAGCTCGGAACTGGTAGAAACCAGTGGAACCCAGGTGTACCCATCTACTGCCTGGAGAAGTCTGGCCAGAAGTGGTCTTCATGGAAGAGCTGCAGCCAAAAAAGCCAGACCTCCGACATGGAAGCAAGGCCAAGAGACTCGACTCTGCATGAAAACATAGGAACCAGGGTGCAGGACAATGGCAGCAGGTGCTCTGGACTGATGAGTCAACGTTTGAAAAATTTGGCCGCAGCAGAAAACTGCAAGTGTATGTCCAGAAGAATTGATGCTGTTTTGAAGGCAAAGGGTGGTCACACCAAATATTGAGTTTAGATTTTGTCTTCTGTTCATTCACTGCATTTTAATTGATGAAAATAAACTATTATTTTTGAAAGCATTCTTAGTTTACAGCATTTTTTTCACACCTGCCTAAAACTTCTGCACAGTCCTGTGTATGTGTAGCATCAAGGGGCTGCAACTTTCATGTCATGGTGCAACCTTATGATGCAAAAGGACAATAAAACAACCTCGATACCTTACTCATGAAAAATTAAAATGTATGTTTAACATTTTTATTTTAATTAGTTTGAAACCAAACTCCCTCCAGTTTAGTTTTTCTCACAGGGAATCGATTTTGGTTAATTTCATTTTTTTTTCACCATTTTTTTCACTGCTTGTTTTCATTCCATTTACAATAATAACCCCGGGTCTTTAAACCAAAATGAAACCAGACCAGTGCCCTTTAAAATCAGTTTATTTCAGAGCAAAAACAGATCAATATATCACAGTCTTCCTATCCAATGCCAGAGTATTGTACATCATTACAGAATCAATATTTACAGCTAAAATAAATTACATTAAAAATAATAAAATGACAATGAAGAGTTGTATTATAAAGTTAATTAATCCAGACACAACGACACCTAAGCTTGTTTCACAGCTCACTTAAATTATCCCTCCTTGAATGTAACAGAGATGAACTGTGCCTCCGGTGGGAAATACCAGCATTCACACAAGCATCAAACTGAGCGACCAGCAGCAAATAAGAACTTAAAAACTGAAAAACGACAGAAAGCAGTATTAAAACCAAACAGAACCATGTGCAGAATGACAGACAGCTTAATGTCATGAGCAGGGAAGCAAGACAGCCGTGACCAAACCGGCCCAGAGCTCAGCACAACCCAGGAGGAAGGTGAGACGTTCGGGGTGCAGAGTGGCGAGGAGACATTCATAACCTGGATGTTTTGGTCTGACATGGTCCTGCTGTACAGTGTAAAATGCGATCAAGAGGCAGAGGGAATGGAAAAATGGTGTAGAATGAGCCGGATGTTGTCTGAACAGACGGCGTTCCTTTCTAATCCCTTTTCCAATCACCTGCACTGATAAGTGAAACCATTTTCCTATCAGAGAGCCTTCCTGATGATTAAAAGAAGCGACCGTTGGCGACGCACATGAACCTCAGATGTTCCCTCGCCCTGTGTTGAACGGCCGAGTGAAACGCTCCTCCTATTAAACGTTCTCATCCTCGGGCGGTGAGAGGAACAGCACACGAGGAATCATGGGTAGACATCTGAAGCTCATTCGCTAAATGTTAGAGCCCCGTTACAGGAGGCTGCTGCAGCAGATACAGACCAGCTAGTCGGCATGGATTCCCTGCCTTTACAGTATCTATATATATGATGGAATATGCACAACCTGGAGGTTCCCTCTTGTCAAGGCAAAGACAGGCCCTACATGTGATATGTATCATGGAATGGAGCACTCCTTCACATTGACTAGAGGGCTGAGAGTCAGCAGCTTTCTCCCAAACTGCGTTAAAATATCTCCCCAAATCTCCTGTGTTCCCTTTCTGTAGCTTAATTTCAAACCAAGGGATCAAACCGAGCCTTAGTACTGATCTCACTGCAGATTTATGTGGAAAAACCAAGATAAGATCTGTACTAAGGGCGAGCTGAGGCCAGATCTTAAAGGGTACACAGGCTGACACTGAAGGGGGTGTGGGAGGCTGGCTGGCGCCCCCTAGCGGGAGTGGAGAACTATGTGTGGAGAAGAGAGAGAGTGAGGAAGAGGAGGAAGAGAGGGGTTCTCCCCCATCCTCCTCGTCAGAAACTAGCGATATCGCAGGATCACTGGGACTGAAAGAGAAAAAATATTTGATGAGAACTTCTGCACGTTATCTGAATTCACACGAACGTGCCGGCGTGTTTGGTCAAATACTCACTGATGATAATGAGCAGGAGAGCGACGACTACCAAGGCAATAATCATCTTCATCTGAGGAAGAAACAACACACATTAAACACATTCCGCTCTGAACACCAGACGCCTCGGACATCAGCGTCTTCGCAAAACAAATAAAGACACACGCTGAGGATGTCAAACGCTTGGACACACACACGCGTTAAACAGACAGACGGCGCACCTTCATGTCTCTCCACCACATCCTCCTGTGCAGCTGTTTGGCTCGGCTACTGAAGGCGGACGCGTTGTCCGATAGGCTCTCTGGAGCGTCACGTGACCGCAGCACAGATGTGGACACGTGAGGACAAATATAAAGTGGAGTAGAGGAGGGGGAAAAATAAAAAAAAGTTAATCACCGAACACACAATGAGCTGGCAAATGTTTTGATTATGATGTGGGATAAGGTGACTGAAACTGCTTGGCTCTGTGCTGTGCATGTGCAGTCACAAGGTGTTACAGTTATGTAAGCCTTAGCTCTGGTGGTGAGATCACTGCTATGAACATGTTTGTTTTTTTAAAACATTGGCACGAAACGCTGAACAAGTTGCCGAATTTATACACATTTTGCTCAGATTTCCACTCCCCTGTCCTTGTCGTGATGTCCCTCTCCAAAACGCTCGCCCACACTGCTCTCTGTTTCTTGGATACTGTTGTTAACTTGATGTTTATGCATGCTAACAGGAAGGTTACAGCTCCCTAGCGTGCGGCGCTGTGCTTGTCCAAGCCCCCGTCCCTCCTCAGAGTCTTTGTGTCTGTCATGTGTCGGCTGTTTCCACGTCCACATGTCTGTTAACGACCTCTCGCTACTACAAAGAGAGGCGCTCAGACGAGGCTTCTGAGAAGATGCTTGTTAATCTTGGGGAATTTAACAACAGGTTCCCTGCACACGGGTCAGACGGCAAACTGCAAGTGTCAATCACAGGATATTATATTGCTCACATAAAGACGCCTACTAAGGGCAACGTGAACTGCAGAGACACGCAACCAGCCCCACAAAGGACCACAGACCCACAAATACAGCAAAACTCAGACACACAAAGACTCGTGCAAACACAAATGTCCTCCAGATGTGCATCACCGTCTTGGTTGACTGGTGGACATGATAGAGAAGTTATGCAACATCTGCGTGGATGTCCCTGATGAGGCTTAATAGACAAGGCAAGAGACACAAGCACTTCAGGCTCATCTCTTCATTCATGGAGGAGGAGGAGGAGGAGGAGGAGGCCTGCGTGTGCCTTGTTGAAAGACTGAGTGAAACGGGGCGAGAGTTTCACACACCTGCGTGACACACACCGAGTAAAAAGAAGAGCAGTGCTGTGCGATTGTGAGCGTGAGACCTGTCGAAAGGTTTCAGATACACACCTGGTAAAACACTAACACCTGGACATGTCATTAACAGCTTGACAGTGTGCAGAGTGTATTTACATGCAAGCTGTTACTACCGTGCACCGTGTTGTTCGACTACCTCTCGACAAAGTTGACGTTTTGTTGATTTTTCTGCAAGTCAATTAATGGATTAGTCGATTGACAGAAAAAAAATGGGCATCTATTTGTGAATTGTTTTCTTTTTCATGCAGAAATGGCAAACATTCAGTGGTCCAAGCCTCTCAAATATATATAAAATAGTGCTGTCAATCGATTAAAATATTTAATCGCAATTAATCTCATGAATGTCATAGTTAACTCACGATTAATCGCAAATTAATCGCACATTTTTATCCATTCTAAATGTCCCATTAATTAGTGTTTTATTTCACACTAACATTCTCACTTTGAGCAGTCATTCACATTTGAAGAAAAATCTCACACAATTTAACTCTGTCAATAAACAGATGACAAAAAAATAAATATTTAGTTACGAAAAAGCCCTTCAACAAGCCTTTCTAAGGGATCAAAACAGGGTGATCCAAGATAAAGTTACAAAGTGCACATCATTGTAAACTAGGACTCAGCCTATAGTGCAGTTAAACCATGGCTTAAACTTTCCTTTCTTAACTTTCCTCTGAACATAATAGCATCCACATGCCTCTGTGGAAAGCCATCCATTGTCGCCTGGTTTTGACAAGGAGGCGGCGGAGAATTCGCATTAGTCGTGTGTTTGGCCATTAAGTGGTATTTCAGACTGGATGTGCTACGGTGATAACTCAGTTCACACCGACAATACACACAGATAACTTTGGTCTTGTCAGTCGACCCATCTGGCAACTTTCTGAAACTAAACTGTCCATCCAGAATCTTATTCGCATCCATTTCGGCATTTCGCTGGAAGCGGTAGCCTACTTTTTTACAGCTAGCGAGCAGGCAAGACCAAACACCTGCGTGGGGCGTGCCTATTGTTTTGTTTCCGGTTTACAATCGGATCCCGTAGTTTTTCTAACGTTACCAGCAGTGGCCACAGCTTATAAAAAACTACAAGTTCACTACGTCACAAAGAGCGTTAATCTCACGATAAAAAAAATGACGCCGTTGAAATTGATTTGCGTTAACGCGTTAATAACGTGATATTTTTGAGAGCACTAATATAAAACAAACAGGGTATCTTTGGGTTTTGGACTGCTAGGCGGAAAAAAAACAAAAGAACAGCACATATGAAGATATCACCTGTTTGTGGGACTGTGGGAAATCCCAACAGCATTATCCAGTATTCTGTGTAGCATGCAAACTACTTTTTATTTGATTAATCTAACAGACTGACAAAGAAACTATAAGTGCAACATGTGCACTGAGTCAGTACACAGCACTGCTTCTTTGGGCAGGGGTAATTTGTCAAGTCTTTCTCTTTGCAGAGCTAAAAAAAATCTAAGTTTGCCTCACGTGTGGGCAAGTTTGAGATCTCAGAGATTTCTAGTTACTTTAAATTCATACCCAAACCTTGATTACCCTGATTAACAAATGCCTTCCTTCTAAAAACAGATGCAGAAGGAAATGTTTCCATTAGCAGGACCAAACCCTGGAATGAAATGAGGAACAACGCTCAGAGCCATGTGCAAACCATCTGTGAGCTACCTGAAACCAACCATTAAAACAAACCAGATTGATAAAACATTCCCTGTAGAGTTTGTGCTAACTTCATATCACCTTGTGTATGTGGACGCGCACAAAAACAGATGCTCTCCCAGCGCGACTCACCCGACTTGTCCTGCAGGTCGTCGAGACGCTCGCCTCTCTCTATCACCTTGGAGATGTTCTCCTGCATCACGTCGATCACCTCATCCACCTGCGACTGCACCCTGCGGACATTAGAATTAGAAACAACAGACATGAATCAGAAATGATAAAAGGTCGGATTTGGCATGGATTTATCCTTTTTTTTGTTGTTGTTAACCCACAACGGCACAAACACCTGTTTTTCCTAACAATATCCTCTTCTATATCGAGCCTTTCCCAGTTGGCAAGCCATAAAAAGCCTGTCAAAAGGTTTTACAGCCTCACTGTGATCTGCCAGCACCTGTTCTGTGTGTGCAGAATTACATTCAAATACCTGCTTTATGCACAATGCTCATACCTGAGCATGGCATCACCAGTCCAGATTACCCTTCAGTTATTCTTATTTAAAAGTAATTCTAAGCAATACTTCTCGGAGGGATGCAGGGTCAGCGGGAGGGAGGACGTTGGCATAGAAATAAAAAAGCGAACAGGCTAAGTGAGATACAAGACTGAGGAATCTGTTTCCTCTCACAAAAGATCACATTTTCCATTACCAGTGCGCTGATTGTCTCAGACAAGGGACTGCAGGAAATTATCAGTCATGGACACCGGAGCTCGATTGCACGTTGAACATTATTAAACATGCAAAAGCATCGCCAGAGCAAAAACACACCATCAGGAAGATGCATGGGCTGCCACAAACATACATAAACACACAGTGAGGACCTGACCTGACCTGGGGAGGGGGGCTCAGGATCAGACACACACAGGGGTGAAGAGCCTGGGCAATGTACACACAACATTCCTGGATTCGGTAATGATGGCATCTGGTTTCATGTGTTCACAATGACAAACTGTCAGGAATGAACCGAGTGTGGAGAAACAAGCCTGGGTGCCAGACGGTCTCAACAATGCCCTCCTCTGCTCTCCGGCTGGTTCTGACTGGAGGTTCATGTGGAAACAGACTGCAGAGGGACTGGGACTGCTTGGGAAGGTTACACAATAACCTGCACAGGCCGGCCTCTCTTACACAATCCGCTAACAACCTGCAGCTTCTGGTAAACATGACCAGCCATGGTTGCATAACACCAACACCAAAATTCAAGAGTGCTGGCAATACTGCTCTGACCTCTGGCTTTTAGATGTCATAAGGAATGTGTTTGTACTCACTGCTTCATTTTGTCATTCTGAGGTCCAAATCTGGGTCCTGTGGGCCCTCTCCTGGAAAACAAACATAAACAAAGCCAAAGTTAACAATTTAATCCACGAATTTTCTTCTGGAACAATTTATCTGCTGTTGATGTTGTGCTCTAACGATCCAAATTAGCATTAGGGTTGCAACGGTATGAAAAACTCACAGAAAGAAGTCTTCCTCCTCATCAGAGTCCTCCTCCAGCAGGTTCCTCTGGAAAGGAGGAAAACGGTCAGAGGTCAGATAAACGTATGTCCTGGATAATGAACGACTTCTGTCTCTTAATCAGAGGACAGCCATGAGGGGAGATGGGACCACTGCAGACAGAAAGCTTTTCCTGGTTCCTGGACAATTCTGGGTGCCTGATAACGACTTTTTGGTGATGCTGAAGTCATCCTGCCACCTTCAGTATGTCATCGGCTTCTTGATTCTGGACTGCCAAGTTCAAATGGCCAGAATTTAGAGTTTTAGCACTAGAAATTATTTTAGGTCAGTTGTATCAGCATCCTGTCCATTCAAGGGCCCAGACAGAGTACATTCCTGGAACCCAAAACTAGTGCTACAGATATGAAACGTATATCACCAGATAGCTGCTGTACCGATCAATAGATGCTCTATCTGTCTGTCTTGAAAGGCAAGTCCTCCGCTATTACAGTGCACTTGAGGACATACAGTAAAAGACTGTTGTTGCTCTCCTGTTTTTCTTGCCAAGCCTCCACAAAAACTCTTCCTCAACATCCAACTCTGACAACTCCAATCACTTTGCTGAGAAGCCTAAAATGAGAGGAAAAGGTTTCCGGGACCTCAAGGTAGATTATCTAGAGAAGCACACTGCCATGATCATAATCATGTCTCAACCAACTGATGGCTTTATAGGGGCAGAAAGCAGCCTGCGTAAAATGCTATTCATAGAGATTTAGTGAGGACAGCGGCATTAAATTCTCACAGGAGAAGAACTGGAGCGGGGGGAGACTGGAAGAGTCTGTTACTGATTGGATGGCACACAGGAGGAATATATTCACTGCTGCTGGGAAAGAAAGGTCTGAGGATAGCAGACACTGCATGCATGCAGCGTGTTGTTCCATGAGTTCAGGAGCTGCATTGTTTACAGTGTGCAGAAGTATTTGAGCAGTAGTTGATGTTAAATCTCCAATTTGTTAGTCATGGTTTTCACCTTCTAACAACCTGCTCTGCCATTAAAAATCGCTGGGAGAAGTAAAAGCTGTGGATGCTCTTAAATGTTGACAGCTGCAAGCAAATGCTGTGCCAATATAGACATCTTATGTTCTTGTAAATAGAGTCATCTGCAAGAAAGCTGAGGGGACGGTGGCCATATGATCATAAAGAAGTTTATAAGTGGAGGCACTAACTCTCTCCTTCTGCACAGCCTTTTTCTTTCTTTCCACCGTCTAGCATGGGAGACACATGGGAGAACTGGTAGCTATTATCAGAGGACAGGAGGTAGGGCTGTAAAAGGAAAGCATGGAGGATTGAAGGGAGCATTTTGTTATGCCAGTCTCCCCGTAAGCTTGGCTTTGATCCCAGTTCAACACAATAACAAGCAGGATTACACGGCGGAGACAGGGGCCTGAATAAAGTGAAGAGTCAGGAGGGGGACAGGGAAGGTGCAGGTGAGTGCGTGGGATGATCAGTTTGATGAGAACCAGACTTTTGGCCAGAGGACTGTCTTCCCTTCATCCTCTCTGAAATCCTCAGCTCCTTCAAAGGTCCACTCTCTTCTGTAGTTTTGACAACATTGGACTTTTCAAACGAAATGTTCCAATGCTTTCAACAATGCACATTTGTCTTTAAAGTGCCTAACTGACAGTTTTATCCAGATGACAGCATGCTGCCTTTTCCCATCCTGCACTCTGTTTGCTCCCCAAACACACCATCACTCCCTCCATCTGTGTCTCACCCTCTCGCTGCGAATGGATCCTGTGACCTCGTCGTCATTGAGGTGTCGTTTAAACTTGGGGGGCATGTTGTCTTCAGCCTGCTCCTCCCGATCTGGCTCCCTCTGTGGGACAGGAAGAGAAGCGTATCACCTGTTAGGCTCTGCAGCACTGTGAAAACATGAAACAGCCGTCAACACACCTGCACCAAGCCGCAAAGGACCTATTGCTCAAAAGTGTTGCGTGTGACAGCATGCTAAGAGAGAGTACTCTAATATTGGTAGATGGTAGTGAGTGATGAGACTTGCAGGCCTCAGCACAGCCAGGTCCTGCCTGAGAGCAGCACACGCAGAACAAAGCATTAAGTGTATGAACAGAGTGAGGCCCGAAATCTAAACTCGCTCAGTAACGACTGCATTAACGAGACTGGTCATGGTCAAGCAATCTGAGGAGGCCTCTGGTCCCGACACTTCCTGTTAAACAGCCTGACTTTGTTATTAGTCACACAGCAGAGTTTGTTCATTTCCTCTGCAATCTAATATTTACCTCTGGAACATGTTACGAAAGCGGTTCTTCCATAATGCCAGCTGTCTGTGAAAGGCTGTTTCATGCCTTTACAAAGTAATAAGAAATATGAAGGTAACCTACTACAATACTACCTTATATTTCTAGTGTGAGCAGGCACTCAGTCTCACTAGCTGTGAAAGGAAATGTCATCATATCTCTGTGTAAAAAACCCTTCTGTTTCAGATGTGGAAAACATGCCGTTCTTCCAATTATACCCCCTCCAGTCTGTGTTTGGGTGATACTTGTTCCAAATGGTGCCTCTGTGACACTGAACTAAACAACATGTGATCCTCAGGCCCTACAGAAACCATCAGGGGGGAAACACAGCAGGCTCACACATACACACACCACCTCGCTCAGTCCATCAACTTATACCATTGAATCCAGTTCAGTCGGACGCTGTGGCTTTCTCAGCAGCGTCCTTTTCTGGCAATGCGTTTGGAAAAAGGCCTTTCAGTGGCCGGGAGAGGAGCTTTCCAGTGAGCAGAGGAGAGGAGAAGAAGAGGACAGGGCTCTATCTGAAGCAGCGACGGCGTGAAGAGACACAGAAAGAGAAAAGAGAAGAGAAGTCTAACATGTTAGGGTCGCAGAAGGGCGGCTTGAGGAAAGTAGTCTACTTAAAAGAGGAATTTTAAAGCTACAATCAGGAAAAACAATATTTGAATCCATAGCAAAGCTGTGATTTATAACTAAAAGTGACATTGTGATGTCAGGTTTGGACAAAAGAGCTGAGTCAGCTGCATCATGATAACCATCAGCCAGGACTTTAGACTGTTGATGATAACAATCAATTTATGGATTGCTTCGTTGAGCAGATACAAAGAGGAGAATGCAACACGAAGCCTAATCAATTTCTGACAAGGGAGGAAAACGACATGATGCGTTCACTTACTCAGGCACGGCTATTGTAGCTTTTAGAGTGGTGTTATTTATTTAGCTACTATTATTACTTCTTTGAGGTCTGAAAGACGACTGTTTAAAGGAGTCAGTGCTGAATATACATTTCTGGAGCACAGCTGGTGTCAAGAATAGAAATTATAATCACAGCCGCTGACAACTGCTGCTAGTTGATGTGTTGGTTAGCCAAAATGTACACACGTTACTTAGGCTACGTCAGACTAGCGTTGTCTGTCACACTTTATTCATTAGCATACATTACAACGCAACAGTAAATATACTGTCAAGGGACTAACGTAAACGCCAACATAGGGTTAGCTAGCTCATAGCTACGCTAGCTATTTCCACAGGCCGCTTAGTTCTTAGACAAATTTAGCTACCCGGTTAAGCTAAGCTAAGGATGCTAACGCGGCTAGCTACCTGCTGTTTCCCCTCAAGCTCCGGTGCTCCGTGATGGCGAACACAAACACACAGAGACTGTGGTAGTGGTTACTCCGGGGTTTTCAGTGTTCGAGGTGGCTTCACTGTTTTGTAATTTTCTTGTCAAATGCTGTCCGGACGATGAGGCAGGACTGTCATTGTGGATGCTAGCGGTCCGCTTGTCTCTTCTCCGTTTGAATCAGCTGACCAGGAAATGAACACAAACAGCTGGAGGAGGAGAGGGACCGCTGCAGATGTTTGACAGCGTGGGCAAATATCTATATTTAATCGTGATTTTTATTCTTAGTGCAGCAAATAGTCCAATTCTTTAAAGAAATACATTGCTTTGGCACCAGCTTAATCTGAATAAATGCATATATGTAAATTAGAATAAATCATCATCTTTGTGGATTTTACATATTGAAATTATTATTCTAAATAAAACTACTTATTATGTGAAGTAAATAAAACAATTCTTTACAGAAACTAACTTTAAGAGTTCTCAAATATTATAATTGTTAAAATACCACCAGGGCCATTTTTCTGTGTAAGAACTTGTGATACTTTAAACACAGGTTGCACGAAGTCAAATACTTATGTAATTATATTTAAGTGGTTTTTGAACTGTGGCGCTTTTATTTGAAAAGCAGGATTTCGACGCAGTTGTTACGTGGTTTTGCTTTTACTTTACTTTAGTCAAATTTGAGTAGTTCCTCAGCACTGCTTGTTTTAGGGTGTATTTCTGTCTTACCTGTAGATGGCAGCAATGCGCCTGCCATGAATCTAGCGTGCCTAAAATTTGATGGGAAGAAGAAGAACATAAACTTTTACCGGAAGAGAGCGTTGGGTTAGTTGGTGAGCTAGTTGTCTGACACGCTGCAGTTGCAGATATATTATCACGGCTTCTTGAACTAATTCCTTTCTTTCTTTCCTTCTTTCTTTCTTTAAAGACGGTGTTTCTGTAACAGCGTTTAGTTAAAACACTGTGTTTGCTGCTGTTCCTCCAGAGCTGCTCGCTGTGCTCACATGGAGATGCAGGGTGCTGCTCAGGCTCATCCTCTGTTCGGAGGAGCGCTGTCAGCCGTCCTCCCTCACAGCACCACAGACGTCAGTGAGCTGAGGGAGATCCCGGACAACCAGGAGGTGTTTGCCCACGCGCACACCGACCAGAGCCTGATCGTGGAGCTGGTGGAGTACCAGGGTCAGGTGGCAGACCAGGACGCCGCCAGGTATCACTTTGAAGACATAGCAGGCAGTAACAAAGCTTTAGAGCCAGGTGCTTTTGAAGTGACCAATGTTGTGACCCTGTCCAAGTCTGAGCTGTCCCTGTCAGAGTGCAGCTGTGCCTGGATGCTGACTGGGACACAGTGTGTGTCTAAATTCAACGAAGAAGCGAGGAATACGGTGACCCTTCACCTGGGCCTGTTCCGGCTGCCACAGTTCTCCACAGATGTCCTGATAACCTTCAACGACCCGCAGAGCATCAGCCCGGACAGCAGCAGTGCTGCGTCAGTGGGGACACACAGGGAGCCATGGACAGTGCAGGACTTCCAGCGCTTGTTGCAGACTCTGACTCTGCACAACCCGGGGCTGTTTGGCTAGAATGACTGCTTTCTCAACATGGGACCTCTCCTGATTACAGATTTACTCACAGGAACATTTAAACTTAGTAGGACTGTGTTTATCCTGGACCTAATGAGAATCTGGACCTTCTGCATGCTTTGGCTTCCAAGCTAAAAGTTTTGCAATACGTTCCTGCGTGCGGTGGTTCTGTCCCTGTCGTGACACCAAGGAATATGTGTTCTGTTCTGCTTTTGATGTTGACAACTAAAGATGAACTGAAAACCAAACATGTCATAACGAGAAGAGAGTTTTGCCATAATAAATGTTTTGGATGACAAATTTCAGACTAGTTCAGTATTTTTTTGATCACCTAATTAAGATTTATTTGTAGTTTGAAGACGTTCTAAAGCCTGAAATCTCAGATATCAGATTAACACTGTCACACTGTTTGATGCAAAGAGAAATGTGAGTTTTAAATGTCATAGACATGCAAATTTGTTTCCCACCATATTCCCCTTTGCCCACATATTACCTCCTTCCTCACTTATGCTTCTCTTCCTTTGTTTTGCTCCAAAATTCTGCCGCCATCCTTCAGCGTCCTCTTATGCTTACACATGTCGATACAAACAGCTAAAAGAGAGCAGAACAGCATCTGTAATGCACAACCTTCATCCTGCAGGACCGCAAAATATTCACTTGCTTACACCAAACATGTGCGCCACTGCTAAAAAACTCTGTATTATTTACTGCATGAAGAAAATGAAAACACATAAGTAATGGCAAATGTCAAAGTGGAGGCCAGAGGGTTAAAGGTGAATTGAAACTCCACACGTAAACTCCCTCTGGAGAAGTTAAAATGCAGCTAATATTCATAAAGCCTTCAGTGTCTTCAGCGGGACTTGAGTTTGGTCATAAACTGAAAATTGAGAGGACGAGTCCCAGCAGGAATATGTATTAGGTCAACTGTTTCCATCACTCGCTGCAAAGGCCTCATGGTGGAGTCATTCATTAGCCTGAACCTTGAAAAACCCTGGAAAGACTTCATTCAAGGGTGAATTTGGTGAAACACAAAATTTATGGAATGGAAATTGACCCTCATTAATTGCTGCTCTAAAGCTAAAACCAGCCCTTTCGGATTTGAGAGTCTTAAGTCATACAATAATGCAATAGAAGCTGTTTTCTTCAGCTATGTGTGCAGCTATTTGAAGAAAAAATGTTTTGACCTGAGTGTGCTGTGCAATAAAACTCATCAGACTGAGGGAATTCAGGTAAACCTTGCATAACAAATAAGAGGAAGTACAGTCTGTCTCCCCAAAGCCACATCAAACCCTGCCCATCCTCTGGTGCAATCATGAAGGATTAAGATCTCATAAAGTCAGGCATCCTTTCCTCTCAGTGATCCCAGTGTAGCACATTCCTTCATTAACCACAACAGCAAAACCTCTTTCTGTCTGCCTTGAATAAACATGCTGTTATTGGTTCTCTTTTTCCGAAAACATCCTGTCTTTCAGACCTGATGCAGGTTTTTGGAACCTCCTAGGCACATGTCTTAAAGGTCATGTCAGGAGACAATCCTTGAAGGATTATGGCCTTTTCCAGGTCCTGAACACAGCTGTTTACAGAGTAGCTACTGGGTTACTACAGTGCAGTTGTCTCAAACGTTTTAGCCCATGATACTGGTCATATGCCTGTGCACAGACAGAGTGTTGAACAAGAGAATGACTGTTTCTTTCTAGGTTGTTTCATTTTGATCTATTATCAGTGGAGAAATAAAATCTGTTGAGGCAAATGTAAAAATAATCACTATTAAAAAAACAACTGCTTTCCATTTCAATGATAATTTTATGGCTTTACCACTTTGGATGTCAAAATACCCAGGATGAACAAAAAAAAAGCACAAAAAACACTGAAAAGTGCAAGAAGTGCCATCACACACGTCAAGATGAGCCTGTCAAAATGATAAAAGGTCCTCACTGATACAATGTACACAATAAAATAAGCTTCTCTTGGCTTTGGAACCACAATGTTGCAAAAGATTTCATTTTGGGTAAAAATTCCAGAATAATTATTGTTATTTGTGAGAGAAATGTCATACCGGTCTAATCTAAACAGTGCGTATATGTATAATTTAATAAAGTATATTTGTCATGCAGTAGTTGGGTAGTTTGAACTAGGGCATGTGATACTAGAGATGTTTCAGACGTCAGTTCAGGATGACGTTAACTTCAGCGCAGTACAAAGGAGAAAATGCCTTCAGGAGAATTACTGCTGTCATGAATGTAGTTCTAACAATTCCAATCCATTTCCTGACTGACGCTGTTTATCCTAAACCTTTTAAATTCTCAGAAATGCAAACTGTGTGGGCAGTATCTTCTCCCCACTGAACGCTGCAGCACTGACGGTAACTGTGTTGACTTTGAGTCACAGAGGAGAAAGGAGGGAAGCCTTCATCGCGATGTCTTTGACCTCCAGTGACCTGAAGTCTGGCACACATCTACCATGTTCTGGTAAAGAACTTGTCTGACAGGTGAACTGAAGTGTCCCTGATGAAGACAAATACAGCTTTCCTTTTCCTTCTCACAACAACTTGCTGCTTCCTGGCAAGTCCCAGAACAAAACTAGAGGTCTGAGCAAACAGGGCAGTCCAGTCATCAAGCAACCTAAAGTCCCACTTTTCTAAATAAGTGTTTCTTTTACTGGCTGAGTTTTTATATGAATAACTGGATGCAAAAGTTTCCTTGTACGTCATTCGATAAGTTTCATATAATAAACAGTGGTGGAGGAAGTATTCAGGTCTTTTAAAAGTACTTGTTCTGCAAATGTAGACGAGTAAACTGCTTTTGAATTGCAGCAGACTAGAAGCATGGAGAAGCATAAATGGAAATAGTCAAGTAAAGTACAGGCACCTTAAAATTTTACTCATATATAATACTTGAGTAAATATGCTCACTTACTTCCCACCACTGACAATGAATACATACATGAAGAAAAGAGGAAAGCAAACATGCCATGAAATCTGCGTAGATGAAATATTTGGTGAAACACGCAAAATAACTTAATGCCATTTTACTGTTGACATTAGTTGCTTCTTCTATTTTCTGGTCTCGCTCAGAGGATGTGTGCTTTTGTGCATGTGTGACATTTTCAGTACATCTGGGAGGAATCAGTCACAGGTGTATGCATAGTTCCTGCTCAGAGACTTGCAGCTCCAGGGTCATTTATTACCCAAACTCCCTTGTTATCACGGTTGTGTTCATACTGGAACACCCCCTCCTCCAGGAGCCAGTCTGCTGCTCTCATCAGGATCCCGGAGCTTCTCTTTTTTCAGAATTTATGCTCTTCTCCAAGTCCCCCTTTGTCAGTCCTGGGAAGGATAAACTCAAAAGCTTGTCTGTGAGTATCCACTGTGGAACAATGAAACAAAGCCTTGCAACAATTTCCGCTGTCTTTCCATATCACAGGGGATATTTTTAACATGGTCACTTCCTGAGAAGTCCAACCACTGACACATGAAAATTTTCACTGAGAATAATAATTCATTCATTCATTCATTCATCTTCTATACCCCTGATTATCCCTTTCGTGGTTGGGGGGGGGGCTGGAGCCTATCCCAGCTGTCAACGGGCGAGAGGCGGGGTACACCCTGAGCCGTTCGCCAGCTGACTGCAGGGCAACACTCACACACACCTATTCACTCTCACATTCACACCTAGGGACAATTTAGAGTCACCAATTAACCTAGTGAGCATGTTTTTGGTCTGTGGGAGGAAGCCGGAGTGCCCGGAGAGAAGAATAATAATGAGAGAGGGAATTTGTTTAAAAATGGGCAAAACATTTATTGAAAATAACGGAAAACCGATATTAAGCAGCACCATTTCCACTGCAGATTCTACATGTAAAGATTGTGATCACAAATCTGACCCAACATTAAAACATCTCTAAGTCATAAAGAGTCATAAAGGAGTGTCCTCTGCATTGTCAAATCCAATCCCGTGACTTGAGTTTTGACAGACTTCGCTACAGACTCCGAAGCTGACGTCAGCCTAAAATGACTCTTTAATCCTCCTCCTCCTCCTCCTTCTTCTTCTTGCTCTGTGGTGAGGTATTGTTGGTTTGAGAGAAGTGCTCAGACATGGCAGCCAGTGCCCGGTAGCGGTGAGAGATAGAATTCTTCACTTCTTTTGGCAGTTCAGCGTAGCTGCAGATGAGAGAGAAGTGGTCAATAGTCAGTGTGGAAATGTTTGGCATAATAGTGATAAATAATCTCTAATGAGCAGCTTTCAAGTGAAAGCAATCATAAATGTGATGCATTTTGTTGTATGAACTAATCTGCAATGCTCAACTCATTTCTTAACTGAAGGCAAAGTGTGTTGACCTCTGGCTCCCCCTTGTGGTACAAACAGGAAATGCTTACGTTTTGTCATATCCCAAAGGCTGGAAACATGGATCCCATCCAAAGTCTCGAGGTCCCCTGGGTTCCACAATGTGTCCCTTAAAATATAAAGAGAAGAGAGTGAATAGAAAATAAAACACACACACATGCAAGCAAACACTGAGCCCTTTTGTGAGAAATCCTGACCTCTGTTTTCCCTCTGAAGAGCTGCACTGGTTCATCTTTCCCCGCAGAGAAAGCAAAGGTGCAGAGAGCCCACGCTGACTTATCTTCAAACCCAGCTAGGAGTTTGTACAAGCCTGCAACAAAATATTCAACAAGATTACTGATGCTGGACAGCTCACTTCTAAATATCTCTGTTAAAATATCTCAGCTGCGTTTCATTTATTAACATACTTACCTTCTGGTTTGAGTTTATCCAGGAACCATTTTCTACAAGAATAAAGTTTAGTTGTAATTATTACTGTTCATTACTGCTCTTAAAGATAAAATGGCTCAATGCAAAAGTTATTATACTAACATGTAAGGACCGGGTAGACCTCCCAAAGCATTGAAACACAGACATGTGTCCTCCACTACGACTGGTCCATCAATCTGAGGGAGAAAACAAATAAAACATCCATTTCAATCATTCATCTGTACATACAGAATATTCACTTCTATGACAGTATAGTTATTGTACCTGCCGTGCAGCCTCCTTACACTTCTGTATGGATATCTCATCTGGTTCTCCTTGGTATTCAGGCACTGCACAAAGAAACAGGTGAGTGATTATTACATGAAAACATTTATTCTACTGGTGGTCTCTTTTTCATACTTACAGTCGATCTTTTTTGACACTAGTTTGTAGGGAAACTTGTCTCCCAGGATCTGAATGACCTGATGGATGTGAGCAAAAGACAGAGTCAAGTATAAATACAGCAGGACTGCTTTTTAGCAAATGAAAGTAGACAGGTCTGGATTCAACTGAAGCTCATGTTCACCGTCTACATTGAGCGAGTACGAACAGGAACAGGATAAAGACAATGAGTGAACAAGCATCTTGCCTCAAACGGTCTACACTGTAAAGCATGTTCATAAGTGTATAATCTCTCTCAGGCATTAAATGTTTGACTCTTACCTCTTCGAGTTTTTTTGCGTTTCCAGTCACGAAGACCACAGACCTGCCTGCTGGCACAGCCATGATTAAAGTCACCCGGAGGACTAACAACACTGGACCGAATTCTTCCGGCTCAGCAACAGCCAATAAAATCCGATCTGAGAGTTAGGGCGAATCACCGGGCAGTATGTAGCTCCGCCTTCCAGAAAATCGTCCAATCAGCCAGCGGTACCGCCAGCAATGTTGTCCGGCTTGAAAAGAGCGAGTGCCATGTGGCGAAGAGGCTGTAAACAGTGTCTGTCACTGAAAACTTAAACGTTTTGAGCTTTTGTAGCCGACAATGAGTCTTTTACCTCGCACCTCCGATGAGTTCAGCTCCGCAGAGTACTGGGAGAGATTCTTTAAGAGGCGCGGAGAGAAGGCTTTTGAGTGGTATGGAGACTACAATAAACTGTGCGGCGTGCTGCATAAATACATCAAAGTCCAGCATAAGGTAAAATACCTTGTTGTGCAGGATATGGAATGCATTTAAATACGGCAGAAGCAACTTGTGTTTACAATTAGCCCAATGTTAGCATTTTCATTCACTTCCGCTATTTTTTCTTAAGCTTTATTTGAAGCAGTAACACGTTTCAAGCAAGTTTGAAAAGAAGCAACAGCAGACTGGGAAAGTTGTGGAACGCTCCAAAAACACCTGTTTGGATCATTCCACAGGTGAACAGGTTCACTGGTAACAGGTGATAGCATCATGATTGGGTATGAAAGGGGCATCCTGGAAAGGCTCAGTCATTCACAAGCAAAGATAGAGAGAGGTTCACCACTTTGTGAACACATGACTGTACAAAGGATAATACAGCAAGCACTCAGGAACACTTCATGACTGCATGCTGATTTATTTATGTTTTGCTTACCATCCCAACCTTTATGGAATCAGGGTTGTACAAAAACTCCAATATTTTACAATTAATTGTAGTGGATTAAACAAACAATGTAGCGTAAAATGGACAAACTCTCAACTACGGCACAAATACCTCAAAAGTATACTTGCAGTACTCCAGTAAATGTGCTTAATTATTTTCCAACACTGCCAATGACAGTAATGGATTAATTAAGGGTGCACTGTCCTTCAGGTGTTGGTGGTCGGTTGCGGTAACTCTGAGCTGAGTGAACAGCTTTATGACGTTGGCTACAAACATCTAACTAATATTGACATCAGCGAGACAGTGGTGACCCATATGAACCAGCGAAATGCCGAGCGCCGGCCGGGCCTCACCTTCCAGCAGGTGGATGCTACACAAACTCCGTATGAGGATGCCAGCTACCAGGCTGCTCTGGATAAGGGCACGCTGGATGCCATGGCTTCAGAAGAGGAAGGAGCGCTGGCCAGGAGCATGCTCACTGAGGTGAGAGACGATTGGGTCAGGGTGTGAATAGACCATATCTTTTTTTTCCCTCAGTTGGTACACAGTGGCTTTCTTGTGTCTGCAGGTGGGCCGTGTGCTCAGCGTCGGCGGCCGGTACGTCTGTGTGACGTTGGCTCAGGAGAGTGTCATCAAGTTGGCTGTGGAGCACTTTGTTCAGCTGGGGTGGGCGGTGAGGCTCCACTGTCTGCAGGAGGAAAGTGGGAATGAAGAGGACTCCTTTGCTCTGCCTGTCTTTGTTCTGGTCTGCACCAAGTTTCGCCAGCCTATGCCCACGCCTATTCTGGAGATGTGTCTTGGGGAAGATGGAGCCCCTACTCGTCTCACACAGGTGGCAGAGTTGTTGTCGGCTGTGAGGGAGCATCAGGCTTACTCCGTCTTGAAAAAGAGGCTCCGAACAGGCACCGACTCCAGCTCGAGCCCCTCACTCACCCTCTGCCACGCCAAGACTGGCCAACCCAGATACACTCTCACAGTACAAGATTGTCCCCCGGGCGCCAAGGTGCCACGATCAAACCAGTTTGCGATTTTCATTGGTGAGCTCTGCTGTCATCTCATTATGTTTCTGCTTTCCTATTTAAGTGACACTGGTTGAATTTTGTTCTTCCTCTATTACTTTTTTCCCCTCTGCTTATCCTATCAGTGCCTCAAGGCAGTGAGACAGCTTGGCAGTACAGCTCCAGTGAGGGTCAAAAGCAGCTGGCAGCCAGTGCAAACTTTCGGCGTCTGGTTATTGTGGCGATGCACAGGAATCAGGAGTACGAAGACATGCAGGCTGTCCAGTCAGAGCTCTCACCGATGGTGATGGACCTGGCTCCCCCGGGTATACCAGCAAACCAGCAGGTGACTGCACACAAGTATTTTCTTTTAGAGATGTATAAACAAATGTGCATTGGTGTAATCATTTGAGCTCTCTGTCCCCTTTTAGGTGCCATTTCTGTCAGTTGGTGGTGACCTGGGCTGGCGAGAGGAGGTCAGCAGGGGTGTGAGCGAGCTGAGCGGCGATTACTGCGTAGAGAATGTCAGAGGAGAAGATGGAGAACTGTATCGGAGACTCGTGTTCCTGTCTAATAGCGCGCTCGTCCAATCAGAGAGCCGCCTTGTCTCTTCAAATGCTGGTCAGTTCTTTTTCCTTGTTCACCCTAATTTTTGTGCTCTTTTAATTACGTTAAACAATATATTAACCAAAGAAGCAATACCAACAATGCATATACTTATATGCTGAATTAAATGAGCATACACCCATGACACAAACAACAAATATCAACAAAAAAGAAAATAAAACAGTAAAAACAATAAAAAGGTTGTTTTATAGACAGTCTATAATACTCTAATATTACAATAATTCATTATAATGTAGATGGAGATTGAAATGTATGAATATTAATGTCCCTGCAGCTTCCAGTAACAAGAAGAAAAACAAAAAGAAGGTCAAGCCAACAGCAGCTCCAACAGCATCCTCAGCCTCTCTGTCAGTGGACAGTGGCTTCCTCTGCTGCGCTCACCATGAAGTGATGGTGGCTGGCCTCGCCATGCTCGGGGTGGGCACGCCACAGAACAAAGGTCAGTTTTGTGCAGTCTTGCTGATGAGGTAGAGGAGTGTGGCTGGAGGAAATACTGACTAAACAGCCACAGTGATTGAGCGTTCCCCTCCATCTTTCTTCTTAGATGCACCCGTGTCAGTGCTCCTGGTGGGGCTCGGTGGAGGAGGCCTGCCTCAGTTTCTACGGGACTTTGTGCCCAATGTTACAGTTGAGGTCGTAGAACTAGACCCTGCTGTGATGGAGGTGGCGAAGGAATGGTTCGGGTTCCGACCAGATGATCGGCTGACTGTCACTATCGGGGACGGCCTTGAACGCATCTGTGCCCTGGAGAAAGAGGGTGAGTGACGGAGTCAAAAGAGAGGCCAGTTAGAAGTAAGGCTGCACCAGTGAGTGCAAAAAAATAAATAATAATAAATAATAAATTCAAGCCATCATGGCTTTATCTTTTTTCTCTGTAGGTGGTCGTTTGTTTGATGCCATCATGTTCGATGTTGACAATAAAGACAGTAGTGTGGGAATGAGCTGTCCTCCTGCTGCCTTTGTAGAAACCTTAATCTTGCAGAAAGTCTGCAGCCTGCTGACCCCCAGAGGTACAGTATTTTTACCAGTTCAAGTACAATTACAATTTGTCATTTGACGCTTTTATCCAAAGCAACGTACATATGAATTCACATGTATTTCATCATAGGTGTGTGTTTCATCTCCATGTATTCCTCTCCTCCGTCTTCCTCTTTGGACCAGGTGTATTCATACTGAACCTCGTGTGCCGTAACATGGCCTTGAGGAAAAGCGTGTTGGAGCGTGTGAGCGCCATATTTCCCACCGTCCTCTCGAGGAAGATCGAAGGGGAGGTCAACGAAGTCCTTCTGTGCTCCCGTGGTGAAAATGAGACACCGGACGCTGCTCGTATCCTTACATCCCTGAACAAAGCAGCCAAGAGTCTGCAGAGCGCGCTGTGCTCCAACAGGACTGGAACCAACAGCAGCCCACATATAGACGTTGCAGAGTTGTTGAAAGACCTGAAAGTAGAGTAAAGCTTGTGTGCGGACACAGGGGATGAGAGTAAATCATGTGTTGAGACTGAGACAATGTGGTGAAGGTACTGACATGAGTATGTTGGCTTTTCCATTCAGTGCAATGTAATGAAAATGATGTATGACATGCACAATCACAACTAAAGAGCATTTTATGTTTAAATCCTCATGTGTTGCTGCTACAGAATTGAATCCCCAGTGCTGTTAGACATTTGTACATTATTATTATTATTATTTCACCATTAAATGTAGCCTCCATTGACTTCATGACTTGCCTCAGGTCTCCAGTGTACTACACGGTGCACTCCCTCACTGCCAAAGAATCCAGCCGTGTTATTTACAGTAGATGAATCTTCCACCCTGGTTCTAGTTGCAGTGTTTATATGGCTGCACTGGAGCCCTGCCCTCACTGGATGTGTGGGATTTTAAATAGCTGTCTCTAGAGGAGGGGACGCTTGCATGGTGCCTGATAAGTCGGGCTGCTTTCAGAATTGGCCATGAAGTTTGTCTGTCTTCTGCTCAAAGGGGCTTGCCGAGTTAAACGTTGAGATTTGTGCGCATGCGCAGAAACTTTGATTCCGTTAGCTGTCAGTAGAATGTTTTCCTCTTGTCTATGGACCAAACTCACCGCAGCGACCAGCGGCTAGTTTCCTAAATGTGTCCGGAGGTTACGGGAAACACGCTGCCAACTTTTGGAGTTTTAAAAATACCAATAATGTCTATAGCGAGCTGTTTTCGGAGGCTTGAGGTCCGTGAGTACAAACTTGGAAACTCTGGTCGTTACCAGACACACTCACGGTAACGTAACTAACGACGGCTGCGGACCATTAGAAGCTAGCACCGTCGTCCAAGACGAGTATTATTTTTAGTATTTCTACCTTTCAGCAATGAAAACAGCAAAATTGTAAGTAAAAACTAATTATGATAGCTATTCTATCGACGGGCGGAGCCTAGAACCGGAGTGAAACAGGATTTTCAGGAGCCGGACAGGTAGCCCGGCCGCCCCGTTGCGATGGGCAACCGCGGGATGGAGGAACTTATCCCGCTGGTCAACCGCCTCCAAGACGCCCTGAGCAGCGTGGGGCAGGACTGCAGCCTCCACCTGCCGCAGATCGCTGTGGTAGGAGGCCAGAGCTCAGGCAAGAGCTCCGTCCTGGAGAACTTTGTGGGCAGGTAAGATGAGCTGAACTGTAATGCATCAACTTTCACTATCACTTTTGACTGCACCTACTTTAGCTACATGTCACAGTATTTTTAACAACCTGGCAGTCCAAAAATAGTTTTCATCAATGGCTATGTATGTTAAGTGTATTTATGAACCATATATGTCTTTATGTACAGCCTGTACTTAAAACTTCTGAACCCCTTTTTCATATTAAGTCACCATAAATGACTTCAGAGACAGTGTTAAAAAAAAAGAAAAATAAATATCTGGCTAATCCTGATAAAATACTTTAAACCATGTGAACTGTTATCAGTGGGTGTGGTTCTTGACGTCTGTATTTTAATAAGATGGGACTCATCAAATCTTAATTTGGAATATGCTGCTGTTTATTTGTAATGCTGAAAGTAAAGTCATGGCAACTGTGGTTCAGGAGCTGGGACAAGCTCAGTACACAAGGATCTGTGTTCCACTGAACTGAAACCAGGACTTCAGGCAACTACTGAAACCAATAACACTGTCTCCACGTGCTTCTCTGCCCAGCAGTGGTGACATGGCATGAGTTTCTAATCTGGAGTGGTGGATGCCGAAGGTGCCAGTGTCTGTGTATCAGCAGAAAGTAGAGCACCATGTCTCAGTGACAGGCTCTGTAGGTGTGCGTGGGTAGGACATTAATACAGCTCCTGAGAGGTTATGGAATCAGCATTCTTTTTGTTAACCTACAAGTAGTTCAGTCGACCTTAAGTGAACTTTGTAGAATCTTAATAGTCACATCTGCAGCCTGCTCATGAATAACAGCGTTGCTTGCATAGATCTTAAATGTAAGTTTCAGTTTGTGACAAGGAGACTAAGTATGTCCATCCTGTCTGAAAAGAATGCTGGTGAGACAATAGTTTCCGAGTTTCGAGACAGTAGAGCTCTGTTAACTGAGCGAGAGCAGCACGGCATCGAGGTCAGAATATGTGGAGTAACTGTAGAAGACTTAATGCTCGCTTTCCGGAGTGTGTATTGATATTTTATCACACACCACCCTTGTTTGTCTCAGCTATGACTATGTTATGACATCCCTTTTGTGGGGAATGGTGCCAGCTTTTTGATCTGGGACAGGATGCAGTTAAGCAAACTTCCTGAATCTGGTGTTAAGAGGAAAGAGGTGGATTACCCTTTTACCCTGTGCATTGTGTTTCTTTATTGTTAATACTATATTTAGCTTTTAGTCTTTATAGATATGTCTCATATGGCTGACCATATGGCAACAGTTGTCTTAGCCTTCTTGATCAGCTTTCAGATATTTTTAATAGTATGGCAACTAAAGGAAAACTGATGAACAGCTGAGTGTGCTCACAATGCTTTACTATGACTTCTGTGTTATAGAAGATGCAAGTTTGCATTGACAGAAAACACAGCAACAGTTTGTGTGTGGGTGTGTGTGTGTGTGTGCTTGTCCTTCTCCAATTCAGTCTTTCTTTTCCAACAGAGACTTCCTTCCACGGGGTTCAGGAATTGTCACTCGCAGGCCTTTAATCCTCCAGCTGCTCAGTGGTAAAGCAGGTAGGTGAGACTCAATCTGTTAAGCTTTTGCCTAATAAATTCGTTTGGACCCAAAGATGCAGACCCAAACACAGCAGTCAAGTAAAACGAGACAACAAATGTGCACTCGTAAGGAGTGGAGGGTAAATAAACTAAAGGTGCACTCAAAAGGAGTGGGAGAGAACAAAGGGAGCTCCGACAAGGCGGGTTTGAGGCCAGGCACGCGCTGAAGCGGCAGGTAGGCACTGTAACACAGGAGCACACGAGTAGTGGCAGTTAAAGGACAGTTAGCATTAGCAAACTTCAGGAGAGGAGGAACAGAAACGTAGTACTCACCAACCAGACACAGCCATGGACAGAGGAATAATCCGGCACAGGGAGGAGAGGGCTCTCTGCTTAAGTACTGTGCCTAATCAGGAACATGCCTCTCAGGTGAGCCCCTGAGGGGGCGGAGCTGACTGGGTGCAGGGAGACACCCAGACACAGACAGACAACAACAACAATAGGAAAAGGGCCAGGAGACACACCAGGAGAGAACGGGTCAGTAGGATCCTACCACAATCATATTCAGTCATTCAGTGTTTGCGTTCAGCCATTCTGAAGCTTGTATGTAAAGCTGCCACCAGATGGCAGTATGACATTTTACAGTGTCTGAGCCTGGCTGGAGGGCCAGTGCTGGAAATACCATCTTCTGGGTGGGACTGTTATATTGCATCCTGTATTTTTTGGCCCTCAGGAGACAGGATGTATATCATTTACATTATCTAAAAACATCTCAAATGGCTAGAAACTTGCCAAAAGAGTGCAATTACAAATAAACATATAATAATGATGATAATAATGATAATAAAATGTATTTGTATAGCACCTCTCACACAAGAAATGCAACTTAAAGTGCTTTACAACAAAGAAACTGCCTGCACAAAGTGCTTCACATAAAAAAGAAAATGTGAATTAAGATTGACAATTAAACCCACTTCATGATAATAGTAAAAGTAAGGATGAAAATAGAATTAAGATACCTTATATGGAAAATAAAAAGAGCAGTGATTAAATACGGTTAAGAATAGAGTACATAGAATGCATAAAATCCAGTAAAATACAACATTTTAAAAGAGGTGCACATGAGAGGCAAAGCACAAAGGTTTCAGGCCTGTATCAGGAAAGTCATGGCTAGGTAAAGCTACATTAAAAACTACTTTAAGACTACCTTGTCTAAGTTAAATATGTATGTATGTATCCTGGTGTGTTGCATTGTGCCCTTGTGGCCGAACTCACAGTAACAGCTGAAGCTGAGATGCACTAGACAGATCTGATATTCCAGTGATCCTCCAGAATTATGGTTGAATTACGTCTCTATCATTATTCACCTGTTTTTTGGTTTTCTTTCCAGAGTATGGAGAATTTTTCCACTGTAAAGGAAAGAAGTTCACAGACTTTGATGAGATTCGCAAAGAGATTGAGACAGAGACATGCAGACTCACAGGATCCAATAAAGGCATCTCTCCTGTCCCCATCAACCTCCGGATTTATTCACCACACGGTAACACAGTGCTTTTTTGTGTGTCCTCGACATGAAATATCCATTCATGCAAAGTTCATGTCTCTGACACGTATGACCTGTGTGTATATTTGTGCTCTTCTTGTGCATGTGTGTGATTGCAGTGCTGAACCTGACTCTTGTGGACCTGCCTGGCATCACCAAGGTGCCTGTAGGCGACCAGCCAGCAGACATAGAGTATCAGATACGAGACATGATCATGCAGTACATCTGTAAGGAAAACTGTCTCATCCTGGCTGTCACGCCAGCCAACACTGACCTGGCCAACTCTGATGCGCTCAAACTGGCCAAAGATGTTGACCCACAGGGTAAGTATAGTAGGTATAGTCTGTGGACGTGTATGATGACCTGAGAATGTGATTATCACATTATTAGAAGGAAAATGTTTATGTCTACAGGCTGAAAGGGTTGTCCCATAGTATTCATATTTCCACAGCTTTTTAAATCACAGTTGGAGGCTAAAGTATGTCCTGTTTCTCATCTTACTTTCAGGCCTGCGGACGATTGGTGTAATCACTAAACTGGACCTGATGGACAAAGGCACAGATGCCCGGGAAATACTGGAGAACAGGTTGCTTCCACTACGCAGAGGTGTGCTGCTTGTGTGTATGTGTGTGTGTGTTTGTGTGTGTGCCCATGTATTACCCATGTTGTGGGGACATAAATCTGTTTACACAGTCACATTGTGGGGACTCGACTTCGTTATGGGGACAAAAGGCAAGTCCCCATAATTTGAAGGTGTAGACTTGGGTTAAGGTTAGGGTTAGGCAGTGGTAGTGGTTACCGTTATGGTTAGGGTAAGTCTCCAGGAAATGAATGTGAGTCTATGTAATGTCTCTAGAAATGATGGAAAAACGACTGTGTGTGTGTGTGTGTGTGTGCAGTATACATGTGTTTGTGTGTCTTGAGCCACCTAGCTGTAATGTACTTAAACTGCATCCAGTGGATGCTCTTTGGAGAGGACTGACATAATAATTGTGTCTGTTATCAGCAGCTAGAGGCTCGGTGTCAGTCAACTTTCTCTCTGTGTGACTCTTTCTTTCCGTCTACTTTGTTCACTGTCTTTCTACTTTTTTCCATACAGTATCTCTTCAGCTTGCAGCACGTGTTGAAAGATGTTTATGCACTTTGTATGACAACCTAGTAGTGTGTGTATGTATACTGTACAGAGATACAAAGATGATAATAATGGCTAGCAGCAATGTGTGTGAGTAAGAGACGGCTAGAGAAGCAGAGAGAGACACATAAAGAGAGGCAGGGGAAAAGGCATAGCAGAGAGCTCCTGTGACAGTGTACAGACTGTGTAAAGCACCACCAGGTGCTGGCTGCTTCATGCTTCTGCTACAGTGCTAATGCATTCGCCATGGAAGCCCACTGAAATAACCACCCTTGTAGCAGCATAGAGCTGAAGCATTAGATATGGAGCCTGGTGCTATTACATCTATTACTGTGCTAAATAGGGGATTTGGCCCACTATACAGCACATGCTCTGCTGTTGCACAAACGTATTCGTTTCCTGCTTGTATGCTGCAGTCTTGATGGAACAAATGGCAGGCTGGGAAGAGTTCCCAAGGACATGTTAAAAAATGAAAGTTGGATATGTCGGACACCAGAGTCCTTGATTGGTCCCTCCTCTTGTTGCACATTGTCATCCTTGCAGTGATCACATGCTCTTCATTTTCCTTCATATCTCTTCCTCCCCAGGTTACATAGGCCTGGTGAACCGCAGTCAGAAGGACATTGATGGGAAAAAGGATATTAAAGCAGCCCTGCTCGCAGAACAGAAGTTCTTCACGTCCCACCCGGCCTACAAACACATGGCTGAAAGCATGGGCACCCCGTATCTACAAAGAATGCTTAACCAGGTTCAAAACGCACACACACATACATAGAGAAGTAAATACATCATGTATATGTATTGTTACTGATGATATTTGTTTGCAGCAACTGACAAACCACATCCGGGACACTCTACCAGCCTTCCGTCTTCATCTGCAGAGCCAGCTTCTGGCCATGAACAAAGAGGCTGAAGAGTACAGACAGTACAGTCCTGATGACCCTGCACGCAGGACCAAGACACTGCTTCAGTCAGTTGCTTACTCTGGATCTGTGTGCCGACTCATTTATTGCCTTTTCAGTTATTGATATGTCAGTGTGTTTCCTGGTCTGTGTGTTTCTGCCCTCCAGGTTAGTTCAGCACTTGGCTGTCGACTTTGAGAAGCTAATCGAGGGCTCAGGCGACAAAGTAGACACTGTTAGTCTGTCAGGGGGGGCTAGGATCAACCGAATCTTCCATGAGCGCTTCCCCAATGAACTGGTTAAGGTGTGTGTGTAATTCTGTGTGTGTGATTTTTGTTTGTCATTGTGCAGATGTAGCACTTGTCATATAGTAGCTCCATGAATACTATACGTACATTAATAACTGTGAGGCTAATTTTTAATGCTCCTCAACCAAATGGCCGACTCTGAGTGACAGTGTGCTGTGTTTGTCTTCAGATCGAGTCTGATGAGAGGGCGCTGCGGCGAGAGATCAACTATGCCATCAGAAACATCCATGGCGTCAGGTGCAGTGTTCTGAGCAAATGCAAAGTGTCTTTTTTATCGTTTATAATAGTTTTTTTTTGTTTTTTTGCTGCAGCCAATCTTCCTTTTCCCTCTCCCTACAGGACAGGTCTGTTCACTCCTGACATGGCCTTTGAAGCCATAGTGAAGAAACAGATATCAAGGCTAAAGGGGCCGTGTATTAAATTTATTGACATGGTCAGCCAAGAACTAATCACCACTGTGTACCAGTGTATCAGCAAGGTATGAATGTGTGTGTGTCACGCACTTATGTGATGTAGCAGGGGGTCAAAACTATCTGACTTCTGCTCTGTTTTCTCTTTATAGCTCAGCTCCTTTCCCAAACTGCAAGATGAGACTGAGAGAATTGTAGCCAATGAAATACAACAGCAAGAGACTAAATGCCGCGACCAGGTCATTCACTCACATTTGGACATTGAGCTCACAAATGAATTCTACATAACTCCTGGATTGTTAAGTTGTGCTGTGGGTCTGTTTCTTTCGTTAATGTATGTCTGCTCTGTCCAGGTCTTGTTGCTCATTGACATACAGCTTGCCTACATAAATACCAAACATGAGGATTTCATTGGCTTCACTAAGTAAGTACCATTGTGGGTTTTAAACCATTAAAAAGATCTATACACTCTAAAAGAGTAAATAACAATGGCTTCTCCTGTCTCTCAGCGCCCAGCAGGCATACAACCAAAACAATAAAAAGGCTGTTACAGGGATGGTAGGAAACCAGGTAAGACTTTCAATACAGCTGCATTCATAAGGTCAAACATTCACCAACCTCAGTCACTACAAGGTTTAACTGCCATCTAAGTAAACCAGTGATGTCTGAAAACCACAAAGACCATTGCTTTAGCATACGCTTAGTCTTGTTTACCTTCCTCCCTCCCATCTTTGTCACTTTCAGTGGTGGAAGAGGTGCTCAGATCTTTTGCTGAAGTAAAAGTAGCAATACCACAGTGTAGAAATACTTTAGTAAAAGTAAGTCCTGCATTCATAATTTTACTTCAGAAAACTGCAAAAGTTTTGGCATCAAAATATACTAAATATAATTAAGGTATCAAAAGCAGTGTATAAATATATATATATGTGTGTGTGTGTGTGTGTGTGTTTTATATATATATATATATATATACACACACACACACACACACACATATATATATATAATTGGATTATAATTATTAATTCAGCAATGTGTTCATCATTTTAATGTTGCAGTATGTTGAAGCTGATTTAATTAACTATGAATTACCCCCAGAGATCAATAATTATTTGTTGATTATATTTTGTATATTATTAATCTGAACCTGCATTGAGTAAATGGACTTCGTTACTTTCCATCACTGGGGTTTTCTGCAGCGCTGTGTTTGAGTGTGCGTGGTTATCAGCAAGTGTTTTTCCTTCTATCTTACATTTGGATTTATTTTTCCTTTTCAGTGATGTCACTGCCCCATGTGTTATGCATTAATCAGCATTCGTAGCTGCAGATAATGGGAGATTTTTGAGATTTTACTGATCAATCATCCAACCAGAGTTGATCTTGGCTTTTTATAGGAATGCAGTCAAGCAAAAATTATTATTTTTTTGTCTCTGTTTGTTATGTTTAATATGTAACACAATATTTATGTGACACATTTAAAAGCTTGAATAAACAAAACGCAATCCCAGTATGATAGTGTTTAGTCAGGAACATTGATGTATGATGACAGTATCAGCTGAATCATTTTAACAACAGCATGAAGAATTAAAAATGTCAGTTGTCAGTTATTTACAGTCTCTCATGTCACTTTGATAGTAGTTAACTATTAAATAATACCAGTGTCATCCCCAAAAATGTCAACTAAACCCCTAATATATTGAGAAAATTAACTCCATCTTCATTCTGCTCCTTTATCTCCTGTTTCTCCCCAGGGTGTGGCCCCTCTGTCAAGTCTAATAGTAGGAGACCAATCTCTCTAAACCCACTCACTCACTGCTGCCTCTACTGGAAACATTTCTATGCAGGATTCAAGCTTAGGGGTTGTGGGTTGGCATGCTACTGATGGCAGCAAACATGCACACTGGCAAAGTAGCTTTTTGTAGCTTTATTAACTCAATTTTTTCACAATCTGCATCTAATACACTGCTAATGTTTTACACTATTTTCCTCCAAGTTACAGATCACTGTATTTTTCCCTCTGTCTCAACACAATCATCTTTACCCTCTGCAGTTCTGCCGCTCCATAAATACGTGCAGATGTTAATATTTTGCTAGTCTGCAGGATGTATATGTCATTTCTTGATATCTGTATGCCATCTCATACTTCCTGTTCCCTTATTCATCACACATCTGTCTTTCAGCCTCTTCCATTCTGTTTCCAGAATGTGTTTGATGACCTTTGTTTCAATGCTTTCTTTGTTTATTTACCTGTGTATCTAGTCTTCTCTTTGACCACTCATGCCCATTGGTGGTCAGTGAAATGTTTTGATTATTGCCCCATGGCTGCATGATCTACGTCACAGATCTCACAAATGTCTAAGCTGCAAAAATCTTTCCCTCCAGTATCAACTGTTTCTGACCTTTGCTCTTATTTTCACCAGCGAGGTCCTCTCTCTCTCTGTGACCTATGTTGCACCCTTCCTAGGAGTTATATCTTGCTATCTCATTTTCCATAAACCTGTCCTCTGATTGCCATTGCGGTGGTGCGGTCAGTCCTGAAATCTGAGCCCCTTACCCTTGGCTGTTGTTCAGGTCATACGCAAGGGCTGGCTGACCATCAGCAACATCGGCATCATGAAGGGTGGAGCCAAGGAATACTGGTTTATCCTCACTGCGGAGAACCTGTCCTGGTTCAAGGATGATGAGGTGAGGCATTCACACTCACAATCATGCTTGAAACAAAGGCATCACACCAAGACATGTTGTAGTCTTCAGGGATATTTTAGGTACTTTACGAATAAGAGAAAGTGAAGTCAAAACACAGCAGAGCACGTGAGTCATCACAAGTTTATTAACACACATCTCAGCTTGAAACAGCAGGTTTCTTGAGAAGTTGAGTGATGATTAAGTGCAAGGAAATCTTTATTGTTATCAGCCTTCCTGTGAAACCCCTGCAGATTTATTGAAGTCAGTGGAAGAGCAAGTGGCCGTCTGCTCTGATGTCAGTGGGGCTGCCATCTGTCTGCCTGTCTGTGCCTGCTGTACAGGAGCAGAAGGTCTGCACAGCAAGTGTAGACAGGCAGACACACCACAACAGTCTCATCCTGTCACAGTTGGTATCATGGGAAGAGGAAAGGGCAGACTACAGGAAATGAGGTCAGGAGAGGGTAACACATGACAGCATTTGTATATGGATAGAAACAAGCACCTGTAAACATTCACATCTGGATGAAAACACTGTAGATGATGTCTTTGTGGATGAAACTGAGTCGTTGTTTGACAGCCATAATTGAGTGGTCGGTAGGAACAATATACAGTATGCGTTTACAAATAAGTTATTGTTCTTGGTAACCGCACTAAAATGACCTGAAGTTCGGGTTTTGGCTAAAACCAAACAAATGTACCCTTTGTGGACACTTTGTGATATATGACACCATTAGATGCAGAACTAAAAGAGCATCTTTAGCCCTGTTTCACTGCACAGAGAACAGTTTTCGTTGCTCTTCTCTCCTGCCACCTGGACCTGCAACTGAGCCCCTCCATTCCCCCCATTCATTCCTCTGACGCCCCCCCTTCCCATTCGTCCAGCTCTCTGCTCACTCTTCCCCTTGCTCCCCCTTTTCTTCCTCTTCTGGGAGTTCAGGCATTTGGAGCGGCTCACTCTGACACAGCTGGAGCTGCCCCAAGCCAAACTGAGACACACACACACACACACACACACACACATGCACGCACGCACACAAACACACACAGTGGGACAGGCTTGTGTATACAGTATACAGTACACATGCGGCGTCTGATGTAAACAAACTGGCATGCAAATAGTGGAGAAAAATATACACTCACTCAGACAGACACACGGCCACTTTTCAGATAAACACTGGATCACTTGAACACAGTGTTCCCAGACACAGCCCCAGGCATGCATATTGTACACACTCAGTGTTATAGGTTTACAAATCAGCTTGTGCGCACACACAGACTTAGCACATCTGTGACAAATAATACTAAGACAGGCAAGCACATATCTGTCGACCACATCAGAGCAACAAGCTTTGGCTGTCTGCGGATGAAACAGTGAGACACGTATGATTCACAGCAAGGATTGAAGCTAATGTGAAAGTCTGAACCGTCACAGTTAGTTTTGGTTCTGTTCGGCAAGGCTTTGTTTGATCTTTGCGTTTATCAGCTGTGTTTGGAAGGCCTGAGTGCAGCTGCAGTCACCCGTATTATCACAGAAGATCAGATCTACTGCCTCTCCACATGCATCTGTGTGTGCACATGCAGTCACACAAGCCAAGCTTCTGCTTCTTCTCTCTTGCAGTTCCCGCTCTCGCTCTCCCCGCCCACACTACCTCCACAGACATTTCTTTTTTTGCTCCCCCTTTTTTTTTATTTGCTCTTTCTTTACCTCTGTTGCCTTTTCCTCCTCCTTTCTCTCCCTCTTTCTGTCTGTCTCTCCTTCTCTGTCTCCCCCTCTTTCTTTCTCTCCCCCTTTCTGTGGTTGGCAGTCTCCCTGGGACTGTGCACATTCCTGGCTGGAAAATCTGAAGCTTTGTCCAAACACCAGCTTCCAAGATCTGCCCAGAGAAATCCCACATGGCTGTTTCTACACTCCAGACCTCCCCTTTTGACTCCCCCTCTCTCCTCTCAACTCCTCCACAGTCTCTCTCACAAATACCCCCCCTCCCCCCACTCCCCCACCCCTTCCAACCTCTCCTCTCCATCCCTGTGTCGATTGCTTCTACACACTTCAATTTTTTAGCGTCTTCAAGGCCGTACGGTACATTTCCTTTCTGTGTGCCACAACAGTTGTATCCTCATACTGACCTCGTGCTGAGAGTGCAGCATAATGGTTCAGAGTTTAATCTCCACAGCACACTGAGCAGACATACATTCCTTCACCCCTCGATTGCCATGGCTCCACCAGGCAGTCTGAAGAAAAACAGATGGCTCATGCCTATGCACTTAATCTACATGCTTCCCTCTGTGTGTAGGTGCATGTGTGAGGCCTGTTCCAGATCTCAAATCCATTAGTCTATAGGAAGAGGAGACACAGCTTCAGACACAGCAGCACTGATGTATGATAGTTCACGACCACCCTGACACCACTGGGAGTATGACACACACACACATACACACACATGCATGCATGCATATACACAGCAGTATTGCCACAGAGATTCACATGCGCAAACTCAATATATCCAATGAGAGGGACTCTGGAAGAAAGAAGTTTAGACTGAATGTGTAAAAGAAGCTCCATTAATCAGCTAGTTTTTAGCTTTTCCGCCTGAAATGTTGTTGAAACAATTGTCAGTCAGCAGCTTCTCTTGTGCTGCATGTAAACTTCTCTGCCTTGAACGTACGCATCACTCATCGTTAACAAAGACAATGAATTCAAGGTGGCAAGTGCCACAAAATGAATGCCGTTAAGCTTAATATTGAAGAGTTAAAAGCTGGTGATATTGTTGCACATTTTAAGGCATTCGCACCCGTTCAAGCAAGAAACATCAGACAATGTTGGACCCTAGATTGGCTTCAGCGTAGAGTACATGCAGGTTTCACATTGTCCTGAGTCTTGCTGCTGAAGCACTTCCTTGCACAGTCTAACCAATGTGCAGACTACTGTACACCAGTAAGATCCTGAACAGGTAGTCTGAACACTGGGATGACGGAGCAGGACCTTGTCTCACTTTCT
The DNA here is from genome assembly GCA_037975065.1 of Chaetodon trifasciatus. Classification (NCBI taxonomy): domain Eukaryota; kingdom Metazoa; phylum Chordata; class Actinopteri; order Chaetodontiformes; family Chaetodontidae; genus Chaetodon; species Chaetodon trifasciatus. Next base: position 505,909 of record JBBMOE010000039.1, read on the forward strand.
CTACGGCCTCGCCTTTTCCCACTCTGGTTGTTTGCTAGCAGTCCAGGCCACAGCGGAGGGGACTCGGCAAAAGGTTTCCTCTGTTATTTCTCTTCTTTCTTATCCTGTCTCGGCGTTGGGTCGCAAGGCGAGGGATCTCTCACGCACATCGGACATCCAGTCCTATGGGTGTCCCTCCTCCGGAGATGTTAGCGTATCTTGGGCGTCCGCGGGGCTGCGTCCCGGCGTAGTATCCAGTCTTGACGTGGCACATTCACTCATTCAGCTAGGGATCTGCCTGTTCACTCAGGGAAGGCATAAGGAAATTCGGGGAGTGAGAGAAGGAGAGAGAGTTAGGGAGGAACTCAGCAGCCATATATGGTTTGATGGGACCCATGGGAAATCAACTTTGGAGTGGTCTGCAGTTTCTCCCCACTTCTCCTGCACACTCTCTCTGCTCTCCATGTTCCTCAACCCTTCCTCTTCTACTCTAGCAAAATCCACCTCCCTCGATCCCTCTATCCACCTCTATCCCTCCTCTTCCTCTCTTCCTCATCTCTACTTTCTATTTCTACCCCATCAGAGCGTCCTATACTCTCCCGAGTCTCCTCCCCTTCTGTCTAAAGCGATCCCAGATGTTGCCGTATGAGCGCCAATCGCGTTCTGTCATTTTTTTTTCAGCCTCTGTTACAGGAAGTGGGCCCCTTTGGAAAAAAGGAAAGAGGAACGAAGGAAGAGAGTCGTAGGGTTCAGGGGAGCACTGAGAGAGGGAAGACCGAAATGTAGCACCAGCACGCTCACATCTCATGCCACATGTGTGCACGGGCTCAAACGCAGGCGCGCACACGTGCATCCACACACATGCAGGATTTTTGCAGAAATGCTTAAGGTGTCTCCTCTAGGGAGGTGTCTTTACCTCATCCATGGCTGTTCCTATTACCAGCCTTTCTGGAAGCCCCCTTCTGAAAGGTTAGAGAGAGGGAGCAGGCTGGGGAAGAGAGATGAGGGGGAAGGGCTTCACTTGAGGAGAAATGTTGTGTTAGAGCTTGAGTCTGAGTAATGACTTTCACATGTGAGCCCGGCCTCTCTCCCTCTTTTTTTCATGCTCCTTCTCTCATTCTCTCCCTCCCTCCTTCAGTTTTCTGTACCCTGCCTCCATACAGTCTGGTTCTCCTCACTCTGGCCGCTCTACTCCTCCTACTGTTCCCTGTCATTCATAAGTCCCCGTGGTGATGACAGACTATAGACTTATGGCATCTCCTTCCCTCCTTCTCTCTCCCCCTTCTACTGTCCCTCTTTCGCTAGTTAGTGGGTAGTTAATGTGAGGCGGTGTGACAAGCAGACACATCATCTGATATGTTCCACATCCCCTGTCCGCCTCCCCCTCTGACATTTTTCCTTCTACAATTCAAGTCTCTTGGCCCTGCTTTCATCTCAAGGGGCAGCCTGAAAAATATTTACTACCAGACATACAACTATTTTAGCCAGAGCCCCCAAGTGAACTGTCTTCAGTCTCTGTCGGTTTTTTTTTTTTTTTGCTATCAACACCTGTGTTACCTCTCTGTGATGTCATATTTTACTCTGCATACCTCTGTCAAACTTTATCTCTTCGTATTCTCTCTTTTCCAGGAGAAGGAGAAGAAGTACATGCTTCCTCTGGACAACTTAAGGCTCAGAGATGTGGAGAAGGGCTTCATGTCCAGCAAATTTGTCTTTGCTATCTTCAACACAGAGTTAAGGTTTGTGTGTGTGTGTGTGTGTGGCTGGAGGCCTGTGTTTGTTTATGGGCATGAGTCAGAAAAGGGAGTTGTGTTCTTGTCACCTGCTTGCTGAAGTTTTAGTGATATTTTACAAGGGTGGACATGTCCGAGGAGGAAAGGGAGGAGATGTCAGAGTGGTGTTTTGCCCTTCCTTTGACCTCTTCAGTTCAACTTTGCCACCAGAACTGAAAGGATATCCAGTGGGTGCTGTAGTGGGTGTAGTGTTTTTTTGTTTTTAATTTTGCCTCCAGATATTTGCCAGGCTGTTGAGGGCACTGCTAGGTTTGGGTTTGCAGGGTTTATGTGTGTGAAACAGATTGAGAAAGACAGAGAGACAAAGAGAGAGCATAAGAAAAAGCAGAGCGAGAGAGTGTTTAGGAGCTGGAGCTGACCCAAAGCCTGGCTGATTGTACCAGAGCATGTGGGCTTTGTTTATAATTCTGTGCTATGCTGCATTCGGACACACAAACTGGATTTGCGTGTGTGCGCACATGTGTGTACGTGCCTTTGCCAGTGTGTGTGCGTGCGTGCGTGCGTGTATAGACCACAGCATACCGACGGCAGGCTCATTAAGCAGCTAATCAAAGCCAGAGAGCTTGGATCAGAGATGAGGCTGCTCTTGTTTGGAAAGAATTGCTCGACTCACCACAAAAAGGAGGGAGAAAGAAGAATTGGAAGGGTTGAGAGGAGAAAGAAAGCAGGAGAGAGAGAGTATCAGAGCCATTGGCCAGGAATGTGTCAAAGTCTGTCCTATGGCGCCCCCCCCACCCCACCCCCCCATCCCTTTTCCTGCGCCCTCACTCTCTCTGTTTCTCTTTCTGTGTTTTCATGCATGTGTGTGTGTGTGTGGCAGACATTGCAGTGGTTTTGTCCCTGTCTGACAGTAATCAAAAACCTCAGGAAACTCTTCGAATCTGAAGTAGTCAAGGCTCTGTGCAGAAATTCCTCAAGATGAGTGAAGAAACTCACACCGGCCACAAGCTGAGGAGAGGATAGCAAAAGGGGCAGGGGAAAAAAAAATGTTGATGCGAGTGATAAATCAGCACAGAGGACAATTTTAATGTGTGCTTGCTGGTGTGGACGAATGTTAGCGTCCTGATCCGAGTGTAATAGCACTCTAGTATTGTCATTGTTGGCCTGGCTCCCTGTCTGTTAGCCACCACGCCCTGACTTATTAGTCTCACCCGTCCTAGCCCAGCCATAAGCTCGCAAACTGACGACCTATTTCTTGATCTTTCCGTATGGCTCTCTGCTGCTGGAATCTATCCCCCTTTTTCTCTTTCCATGTCTGTTGTCTCTCTCATTCTCACACGCACAAAGGTTTCACATATTTGAGGTTAATTGCTATGTGTTCTGAATGTGAGAAGGGAACAACAAAAGGAGGAAAGAAACAACCGAGTGATTAAGGAAAAATGTTTAACAGATGGGCTACAGCCTGCTCCAGATCCTTCGCTTGTTTCTTGCTCTGCTGCGCCGCCTCCACAGCCAAAGCTCAGAGATGGTACGATGGTGTGAAGAGGGAAGTGAGAGGAACGATGGAGGGGAAAGAAGAGCCGGGGAATGAGTAGCGTGGAGAAAATAGATGATGGAGATAAGGAGATAAGGCAACAGTCTGGGGAGAAATAGTGTTTTATTTTGTGTGTCTGTGGGTAATTGTTTGTGTATATCTGCCTAGTTGCAAGTGTTGCGTGTGCTTCTGTCCTAAATATTTGTCGGTGAATGTCGTCTGTCTTTACATTCTTTTGGTTTAAAATAATGTATTTAAATAATCATGCCGAATTTGGGGAGGACTCGCCCAACCTGTTTAATCCTTCTTTCCATCAAGCACCTGTGTTCAATCTGTGGTTCCCAACGGGGGGGTTATTCTTGTGGGGTCCTTTTTACACAAAACCCAGTGATTTGTGTTTCGCCTGTTTCAAGTAATTTACACAAGATGCAGGAATGGGACGCAGGTCAGCCAGTGCACCACTTAAACATGTGGCCATTCTCTACATACTTTACATTAGACTGGGCTGCGACAATTGTACTGTTCCTACTTTTGCCCAAGACCTGTTTTGAATTTTAGTCTTTCTCCCCTCTCAAAGTGAAAGAGAGTCTCTTAGCCTCTGGTATTAAATCACACACAAACTCACCAACATAAGAAACAGGTTTATTTTATATAAAGACATTTTTTGGTATTTTCTCCATAGTGCAAACCAAATACTGGAGCATAAAAGCTCTGAGAAATAATTAAAATTCAGTTTTATTTCATGCATAGCATTGAGTGGCTTTTACAGTGTAGAATAGTAAATGACAGGGTTCAAACTTTATTATTTTCATACAAACACAAGAAATTACATTAATGAGCCCATTTGAAGATGTAGGAGAGACACGAGGATTTTTACAGGATGATACTTTCCCTCACCGTGCCATGTGCAGGCGCTCAGGTGACTTTTCTCTGTCTGGAGGTTACTGAACAACACAAAATCAGAGACGACAGCTGATCGTGTCGTCTGTTCAACGATGAGAAATGTGATGATCTCACATGTTACACACAAAGGCAACTTTGTTTCAATAACATTTGGCTTGTGTACAAAGTGGGTCACAAGCTGAGAGAAGAAGAGCTTTTAAGAAATTAGAATGCCGAAAGCGTCCATGAGGTCTTGGTACTTTTTTTTTTTTTTTTTTTTTGCTTGATGCGATGTCCGTTTTTAAGCACACTTACTGATAGTAGGCGATCTGCGTTATCTCAAAAGCTCTCATGATGAATGATAATTAAACTGAGCGATACAGCATGTGGCGGAGCGCTTTACAGGGACTACTTTCCTCACTTCCCACAAGATGTGGAACAAGACTTGCCTTGTTTCCACTGGAAGCGAACATGGTAAGAAAGAGGAGACAGTGTATAGCTAAAAATGACTGAAAAGATCATTGCCCAGCTGAAATTATCCCACGCATTGTGACGAAAACTCTGGCTGCATCACCTACACCGAGAAACCAGTAATAACATGTCATTACTAAAAGGCCAGGGTTCCTGTTTTGGATAATGCTTGTCATATTTGATCATTCAGCTAGTGTTACAACCTGTGGATGGCTTTGATATGTACTTTTTTAACAGCATAAGTAAGGTAACCGGTGGGTCAGTCTCCCCTCAACTTGGCGTATTGGTGTAAAGAATGTAAGGTTTTGAGTTTATTTCTCTGTTTTGTGGAAAGAGTGTTATTACTGGCTAGGCAGCACCGTTTTTAGAGACGTCTGACAATGTTGCACTGTATTTGCAGGAACGTGTATAAGGACTACAGATGCCTGGAGTTGGCCTGTAACTCTCAGGAGGAGTTGGACAGCTGGAAGGCGTCTCTGCTACAGGCTGGAGTCTACCCTGAGAAAGTCACCGTTAGTGCCCTGACCCCGAATTCAACCCAATTAAACCCAACCCTGACCGTCACTACGGGGAGCTGCACCTGTCTGCGCCTCACCTTTGCGTTGAATGCGCTCGTAGCTTTTCCTAACCTCAAACCCCGGCCATAACCCCGTACCCCTCTCTCCATGTTCCCCCTTCTCTTCCCCTGCCAAAATGAAAAAGCTAGTCCCCCACCCCTTCCATCTCGCTCTGTCGTTGGCTCTTCAGCACAGCATTCTTGGCCTATGATGTCACTCCAATATGTGTGTATGTGTGTGTGTGTGTTCTAGTCTGTTTCTAATCAGCAGTTCCCCGTCCCTCACCCGCTCCCCCTTTTCTTTCTTCTGCCCATTTCTCCTTACCTCCCTCTCTTGTGTTCCCTCTTTTCCACTTCTTCCCGCTCTATACCTCTTGTCACAAGCGTAGAATAGATGACAAGATATGGAAATACACATAAGGCTGATCTTTATTGCTTTACACATCTGTACTAGCGTGACATTACCAGATGTGTTTCCTCAGCAGTCGCCGCAGCACGTAAAATTCTTGGTTAGAAATACAGGGACACTCTGAACAGTTTCTCCCAACTATATCTTGCTTTTCCCAGGTGGATGGGCAGGGAAATGGAGCGCCTGAAAACTTCACAGACCCCCAGCTGGAGCGTCAGGTGGAAATCATTCGGAAACTGGTTGACTCCTACATGACCATCATCTATAAGACCATCAAGGACTTAATGCCAAAGACCATTATGCACCTCATGATTAACAACGTAAGCTATCCAGACCAGACCATTAACTTTTTAATAATTTTCCCCTTCCTTCTTTAAATTTTCCAGCCAAAACCTCACACACACAGCCCAGCAAAATCCGTATTCCCCTCTTGGCCATACAGGCGCTCTCCATTTGAAAGACTGTTTGAGCATACTCCAGTGACTTGACAAAGAGAGACCGTAGAAACAAAAAAAAAAAGATTTTCACCACCCCTTTAAGAATTTCGAGTCATAATCCCAAATCAGAGTAAAATATCACTTTACAAAGTCTAACATTTTGACTTGTCACAGCTGTTTGTAATCCCTCTCTGTAGGTGAAGGAGTTCATTAGCTCTGAGCTCCTGGCCCAGCTCTACGCTCTGGGAGAATGCTCAGCGCTGATGGATGAGTCACCGGAGCAACGGCAGCACCGGGAGGAAGTGCTCTGCAAGCACGCCGCCCTGAAGGAGGCGCTCGCCGTCATTGGAAAGATCTCCACCTCCACCTGCACGACCCCTATGCCTCCACCTGTAGACTCCTCCTGGATACAGCCCTCCGGGTACAGACACACAGTCAGTGATGAATGGAGACAAACGTGTGCTACCTATGCTTGTCGCTTACTGTCGTCTTCTTCTTCACCCAGTTTGACACCCTCTAAAAAGTCAGCGAACAGTGGCAAGCCAGCGGTTCGTGGCCATGCCCCATCCGCTCCCCGGGTGCCCACTCACACTGGACCTGCTGCCTCCATGAGCGCTGATGGCCTTCGGCAGCTCGCTGGCCAGCCCAACCGCGCTCCACCTAGCGTGCCAAGGTGACTCTGAAACCACACAATTACAGCCTGAAATCTGACCTGCTCTATTATGACGACCTCCAGCATGTCACTCAAACATGCACTGGCACACGTATGCATGCACACAATCAGACCTTGCGCTGCAGAGGCACCGGGGCAGAGGGAGTTGTTATTTGAGCTGGGTGGGGGTCTGCTGGAAAATGTGTTTCTCATATTCTCTTTCCCATCAGCCTCAGTAGACAAGACTTCTCTCAGCTTTCTACTGGAGCCAGAGACAACAGGCTGAGCGCTCTGTCAAGTTTTCATCTTTCTTTCTGTCCTTCATCCCCCCTTTTCCCTCTCTCTCCTAGCATGCATTTGTTTTATTGCCTTCCCCAGTTTCCCTCATGCAATAACCGTTATTTTTCCTTTTCCCCCTACTTCTTTTTCTTGTACATTTCTTCACTTCTCCTCTTTCACTGGTTCCTCCCCTGCTTTTGGCCTGTCTCTCCTTTTTCTCTCTGCCTCATTTCCTCTGTGCTCTCCAATGGTTCTTTAGGTTCTTTCCCGCATACAGTCTCCCTCTTTCCTCCCCTGACTCCTTCCCTCCAACCTTACCTTCTTTTCCCTGCTCGGTCTCTCTCCCCCCTATAGATGTACATGGGGCATGAGAGTACTTCTATAAGTCTATTGCATTATTAAATTTAAAAACAAATTCAAAGTAAAGATACAAAAAATATATGCCTGAAAATTTGTGTGCGGGGAAGTGTGAGCCCTGAATCACAGTGCTCCAACATTTGGATTAGCTCCTTGCTAAATTGTGCATCTCTCCACCTGTGGTGTAGTAATCTCTAGTAACCATTATTTCCTCATCATTTCTCTATCTTCCTCTTTCAAACACTGCCAAACCCATATTACACTCTGTGTAACACTTTCTGCAAGTTTTCACATATTTCATGATAAGCCTCTGATCCAGGGGTCAGCAATCTGGTTACACAATGGGCCAGTTTGGTTTTTTCTTTCCTATCAAAACTGTTCAGCAAAGGGCCAGCTCAGTTTGATAGCTGCAGTGGAGACATAGGCCTGTGTTTCAAATGTCTCCATTTGTTTGAATATTTTACAATATGAAAGCTCAGCTGAAGGACAGCACCCTCTGAGCAGTAATCAAGTCCTTCTGGAAACCATACAAATGAAATGTGGATAATAAAAACTTAATTTCTGTCCATTATACAAGAGGAAAGCACAGTACTGCATTTCATGAGTCACTCCTTGTGGAAGACATGATTAGACTGTTGAATGAGGGATTTAATTGGGTGTTCTGTTCATATTGTTGTATTGATCCTTATAGTAATATCTTTAATCCGATCTTCTCTCCAGGAGGCATCCCCCAGCCATCCCAAATGTAAAATAACAGATTACTGTCTATTCAGAACTCCATTACCCATCAACCCCAGTGATCCTTCCAGCTGCAGCTAACTGCTACCCAGAGACACCCAGTGACCTGTGTGATGTGTAATCCAGCTGAAGCACTATGCTGGGCTTCTCTCCGTCCCCTCTGGGAGCTGCTGTCTGCAAAATTCAGCGAGTCTTGAGCCTGTTTTGTACATAATATCATCGGCCATAAAGGCTGGAATGTGCTCGACTGTCTTCTGACTTTTCTCAAGTGCCTGAACTTTGTGTAAATAAAACTTTTGAGATATTCTACTTAAAGAGAATACACATGCACTATTTTTACTGTTTTTCAATAAACAGGTGTTTTATTTTTGAACGCGCGTTCTGATTTCTCATTGTTTTAAGGTTTGAAATGAAAGAAATAATGCCCTCTAAGGCACGTCATCAATATTATCTCTTAGCATTTCCCTTTAGCCAAAACAAACTTTAACCATTGTAGCCAATAGCAGTGGTTTTCACTCAGATTTAAGGGTGTATAGGAGACCTTTTGGGTGTTGCAGGGGTCCCAAACTGATGAGGCCTTACATTGACTAGAATTTGGCATATAATAATGTTATCTCTTAAATTGTACATACAAAAGATTTGATATTTGATATTTGAAGATATTTTTATTTTGTGTCCAAAAACCCAGCATCTCTTTGTCTATAGAGCTCCCTGGCAGCTTGTACCCATGATGTGTGCCTGACTGCCAGTACTGGTTATGTCTCCAGTGCAACACGTGATCTAAACCAACAGAAAAAAAAAAAAAAAATCATCATTTGAAACTGCACAGTCTGTGACGTTGCCGTTACTACGACGCGCTCTCATTGGTTATGGAAGTGTGGTTCTCTGAAGAGGAGGGAGACCGCGCGCTCACGAACACCTCGACTGAACTCTGCTAGAAGTCGAGCTTCATCTGCTGCTCAATGGCGCCACCACAGCACTCAAAACTAGAGGCGAAGCCCACCGCCACATTTCCTACCGAGCCGGGAGGGAGAGAGGTGAAGGTATGACACCTAGCGTCCATCACGCGGCTGGCGGATGCCATGCGCACACAAACGCGCTCACAGCATGAATTTCTTGGAAAGCTGGGCACACAATGGGTCCGGAAACAATAGCAGCAGCTCTGGTGAGGTTTTATTTTGTTGCGGTTTCAGCCAGAAGGACAGGATGATGTAACGTTAGCTGGTCTTTACTTCGTTGAAACAAAAACAAACAAAAAGAAGGAACATAAACATGAGCTGCAACAATGCCGCTCTTCCTCACACTAAATGCTGAACAAAAGGTTGAGTTTAAACACGGTTTTCATGTTAAATGGATGCATTTGACCGGGCAGAAAACTGCAGCTGTAGTGCTCTCTGTTGGCTGAACGTTTTAAAGCTGCATGAAAATCACAACAGGTGGTTTTCATCAACCGACCCGCCAGTCTGACGTCACGGGTTGGGGTGTGGTCGGGAAAGCAACATGGCGGACAGTCCAGAGAGAGACAGCAGTTTTGTGTCCTATATGATCAGCAAGAGCTGTCACACTGGACTTCTCCCTGGTTGACCTGTGCCATGCTAAATTATTAGAAAGGAGTTGTCAGGTTCATAAAAATCTAATCAAAGCTCATTATTGTCATCGTTAACGAGCAGACAAAACACACTTTGAAAACTCAGTATTCTGCAAAAATTCAGTTTCTCGGTCACAAATGTAGTGGTCTAAAATGGAGATAAAAACTTTGATTTATTGTTTTACAGCCACTGAAGTCAAGGTAAAAATTATTTTATTAAATAACTTACACTGAAGAAACTTTTTATATATTGCAAAACCCTTTAAAATCTGAATTTGTACTTCTGTTTCATTTTAACATAATTTACAAGCTACTGTGTTAAACACTATACAGCCACCCATTCATACTCAACATTAAAGACATAATGAACACAACCACGAAACATGGAACATCTCCCACAGATTAGTAAAGAACAATCTTTGATTTCAAATTGGTGCATAGCGTCAGGATGTGTCCAGTAGTGTAAGGCAGGATTGCACATTGCTTGATACCTTCCATAAAAAGTCTGAGGTCAACACGTCTTAGACAATAGCAGCTTGAACATTAAAAACATCCCCATATTATCTGCAAGAGAATAAGAAGTTGTCATGGCTTTCCAAACAGATGTGGACCAATGATAAAAGAATAAACATTTGTCAGTTTAGTTGTACAGCACCAATACAATACTACAGACAGACAGTAAATTCTTTTGTAGTAAATTAACAATTAACTTTAAATGTAACTGAAGTCAGGAGCACCATTTGCTCCTCTTCGCTCTGTCTATTAGTGAAGGAAGTGGCTGAGGTCCTCACGAATCTCAGCCTCATCCCAGGGTCCATGGATGTTGTCCTTGTGCCTCTGCAGCCTGACTAGCAGCAGCGGGCAGAGCAAAGTTACACTCCCTAAGGCCAGGGCTAAGAGCACGGCTCCCCCTGGCCACTGGGACCCCAGACCACACACCCCCCCGATACACACTCCCACACACAACCCAGTAAAGTGGCTGGGTGCGTTCTCCCTCAGCCTCTGCAGCAGGCAGGGCCACAGGGCAAACACCAGCAGGGCACAGCTGAGCATTGCGAAGGTGTGCAGAGCGCCAGGTAACCTCGAGGCTAGACACACTGAGGCAAACAGGGCTGCGTTTAGAGAGAGGCTGCCAGGGGGTGAGGGGTGAGCATAAGGGAATGACACCAGGTGGGCAAGCAGCATCATAGCAGACATAGCATATACTGTGTCGGTACTCACAGACTCTGTTAGTGTCTTTAGAACTGGCGAAAAGCCAAAAGTGAAGGAAAGAAAAATAGTGGCACTCTGTAAGTCAGCCATACGGGTCCGGAGCTCACAGCCTGATTCCACTTGAGACGTCAAAGCTTGATGAAGTCCATAACCCATCAGGGCGCAGACAAGGCTGGTCCACAACAGCCTCTCCGGGGACAGAAGACCCTGCGATGAAAGTAGAGAGGTGGATTAATTATGTTTTTAATGCACACACCGTTCAGTACAGCAATGACATAGTGTGCTCCGCAAGGGCCGCGGATTTTCTACAGATTTACCTGCTCCATGTACAGCCAGAGGGTAATAAAAATGGCCACACAGGACAGCTGCTGTCCCACAAAGCCTGCTTCTTTTACCACAGCCCAGTAGCGGTACTGCCGGATGCCCTCATTCCTCCGTAATTCCTCCAGGAACCGCTGGTCCACATAGTTATCAGGGTACGGCTGGCGCTCCCACAGCACCTTCCGCCAGGGCACAGCTGGACCCGGAGTACTGTCAGGCCCCATCACCCTGAACACACACACACATTTGTGAGCAAGACTTTTACACAGCTACTGCTCAAAGTAGGTGGTGGAACTCAACATTTGACATTTAGCTAGCTTAGCTTTACAGGCTGCTAACATAAAAGTACCGGTCTTTCCGGTTTTGCCACGACTCTAAAATCAGAAAAAACATGAATACATGTGTGTTTTTGAACATTAACATATTGTAGACGTATCAAATAATCTCCATAAATATCCTCAGAGGTTTTTCCACCTACCTGAGGTGGGATTTTGTACGGTCGGCAGCAGTGTTACAATCTCATAGTGTCCTCATCCCGGAAGTAAAACATGTTATCAGAGCTCACAGCGCCCCCTGTTGTTGGAGTCTTAAAAAGGCATGTTATCAACTGTATCACATTCAACTGTCAAATTCACGCGAGTAACTTCACCCTTTTCTTTTTTCCTTGTAAAGGTATCTGTGTTGAACATATATGCACCCTTCTCTGTTGACAATACAAGGGCAGCCAATGCACAGTCCAGCATGCCTGCAAAAAGGTGACTTAACCTTTATTAAATTATACCCATGACGCTAAAGGTTTGTTACATTTAAAGATGTTTGCCATGTTGACTGTGATATTCACCAACAAACTTATCTGTATTCTGTCCAACAGTAGCGTTCCAGTGCACAGACCACAGACCTCTGTCTCCCGTGTGACAGCTCAGGCAGCCAATAAACCCATTGGCTCTGCCACGCTGTCAAAGGAACCACAAACACCAGCCATCATGGTAAATTCTGATTTGAAATCCTGCATTTACACTGACAACATTTCAAGTGGTTTGATAGCTTCACCTGTCCACGTACAGTGGTAGCCTTTTTGTTATCTTATGCTTAGGTGTCTCTTATCTCTTTGACTCTGGTTACAGGTGGGACCATGTCTTAACAAAGACAGTGTTTTAAGAAGGACTAGATCATCCACACAGCGTCCGATAGGCCAGTAGGTGTCATGAGTGAAAGTGTAATACTATGAGGGTGAGGGATGATGATGACCAATACCACTTCCTGTCTTTTCAGTTTTCCTAGGCTGCATCCGCTGTGCTTAACAGGAGTCTCATGTCCTACACTAAGTGAGTGTTTAATCATCAGATCAGTGCAACATCAGATCCAGAGGAAGGCGTAGCCCCGCAGCTCTGTGATTTAGTCACAGAGGTCAGGCTGAAGAGGCCCTCGCTTTCCCACAGGTATCTGCGTAGCCGTTTTATACTCTGTCGCCATACAGAGTAAAGGGTTGTTTCCAAAAAAAACAAAACAGGTATTTGCTCAGTAGGAACACAACAGAACACAGAGGTCAGAAAAAATTAGGATCGTTTTATTTATACACATTTACAACTACAGGACATTAGTTGAATAAATATCTTATAACGTCACGTTCCCTCTTCCCCCACTGCTCTGTCAGAGACGGTGAGGCTCCTGACTCAGAAACTTTAGAGTTAGAATGAGTAGGATTTGTCAATTGCAGTTTGTAAACACATCACAGCCCTATGCTGTTATTGGCTGGGGGGCCATACACCCGCTGCCAAAAGGCAGATGCCCAGAAAATGGCAAAGAAAGGAAATACAGGCAGGGGGCAGGGGGCAGGGTCTCCGTCACACACTTCTAGTGGGTCATAAATGATGATAGGGAGGGATTATTTTTGTTGTTTTACAGGAAAATCCTACATATTCTGCCTTTAACAATCTCCTACTCAGTAACTTAGAAATACCTTTAAAACATATTCAATCTTTTATTTTCATAGAACTTTGAAATACTTTAAAATATATCAAACCGCTTTTAACTGCAACTTCATATTACTAATCCATGACTGACAAGACAGAATCTCAACATACAGTACTTTAATTAAACATTGTATGCAAAGGGACATCAGGTAGAGGGAGGAAAAAAAGATGGCAGGAAGCACGTAAACTGAGACGACGGCTGTTTGTAATGAAGGGACCCACAATACAAACACACTGTATGGCAAACCTGTATCATTTTATCTGAATACTGCATCTTCCAACACAAGGCTGTTCAATACTGAGGGCATGAATTGACTGAATGATCTTTATCTTACAGCAGAGGGCACATTCAAACAACCTGGAGCTTCCTGCTGAGGTCGTGAGTGCCCACGATTCGTCTGTGGAGCTCGGTAATAACAATAAAAGTAGTTCTCCTGGCAACCATAATTGTGAGCCACGGTAGCGTCTTTATACTATACAAGCAACCAGTGAGTCTAAAACTACCTGAGCAGTACTCCTTCACTCACATATCAGGACACATTGTGGACCCGTTTCTGGTGGGCCCCGATGATCCTAAAAAGATACTTTGGGGCCCTTAATGTTAAATGATGCTGTCAGAGGATGTAGACAAAACACATGTTGTTCTGTGGCATCAGAGACAGTGCAATGATCAGATGTTAGACTGAAATGACGGCTAATAAAGCACGAATATCAAACAAAATACACAGAAAGGAGCATCTGAGAAGCCTGCTGACGTCTGAGGCAGTGAATGGCTCGTGCATATTAAACTGAGCGTTGCACCCACGTAGTAGTGGTAATGACCTTCCAGGTGTCGGTATGACAGGAATAGACTTCTGTCACCACAGAGACAGATGGGCTCAACATCTTCACACAGTAGGTGGCTGTAAGCAGACACTCACCCGCCCGCCAGCAGCCGTGAGGCAGAGCTGGCTGACATTTAGGTTACAAGCCCACAAGTCATGGCAGAGGAGAGTCGGGTAGCAGCCATGAAGTGATCTGGAGACGGCCCGTTTCCAGAACACCCAACTTTTCAGTATTGGCATGAGAGAGAAAAGTGTGACTGTATTTCTATAAATAACACGAAAGTCCAAGGCAAGGGGAGAAATATTCAAAGGCCTCACGAGCTGGCAAAAGGCTGGCAGCTAAATACAAACCACTAAGGCATCTCAGTAACACACAAAGGAGGGGAAGACTTTTGAGGGCAAGGACCTCTGAGAGACTGGTTGCACTTCCCGCTCCTGTTTGGCAGAAAGAAATTCTTCAGACATTGTATCATTTCTTCATCTTGTTTAGCTCAATTAAAAACGCGTCCAAAGAAAAGTGGACTTTTTTTTTTTTGCAATGGGCAGCTGGCCTGGCAACTTTAGGCTCAATTAGAAAATAGTCACATCATAAACGTGCTTTTTATGCCACTTTCTGTGAAGGTTTACAGCAGCTAGGGAGGACTATAAAACAACATACAAGTTTTAAAGAGAGGCAAAGATCTTTTTTTTTTCTGCTGCAAAGAGATCGAGTTTGCAGAGAGGCTGTCAGTTGTAAGTTCCTGTTCCAAACCGGTGACTCCCACCAATGTCCCACAAACTCCAGTGGACTGAAGACCAGAGGAAAAACAGTGGTGACTTGTTATGAAGAATGTCAAAATGTCTGTCTGTTTGCATATGAGTGCGTGCATATGTATGTGTATAGATGACACCATGTGTTAAAAGTCACAAGCCAGGAGATCTGGTGAAAAAATCCTGAAGGTATCTGCAGACAAATCCGTTCTCTTCGTCCATTTGGGGTGGTGCTATGTACGAATTTTCCTTTTATCTTCGAAGAGCGAGCGGACGAGGTAGACCTGAACCGCCGATACCAACATCATAACAATGAGGTTCACCACCGACCAAAAGTTCACCCTGTCATAGTTACTTTCCTGCAGGTTTCTGTCGCGAGCCTCGAACGCCCGCAGCACCGTCTGGATCTGCACGCTTTTCCCGAGGCGACTCTTCACGTTGTTGATGGTGTCCTGGGGGAGACGAGACACACAGGTCAGACTGACTGAATCTAACAAAACAATAGTTAAAGGAACTTTCAGCTGCATTGATCCTTTTGACCCTGAACTATGTGCACAGACTTACAGAGTAGAGGGGTCAGAATCAGATTTGGATCTCTAGGGGCAGTTTTGAGTCTGTAAACAAAGCAGCTCAATCAAGTGTGTTCCTTCTTCCATGAGAGGACAACTTCCTTCACAGCTGGAAGATGCATTTCCTGTCTTAGTGAGGCCTATATGACCCCTAGCACAAATTAAGGCGGTTTCTTTTGAAGGGGTGGTGCAGGCCGCTGTGGTGCAAGCTGAAACAATTGGCTGCCTTCAGCCAATAGGTGAGAGTTCATGACATTGTCTGTTCTTGTGACACTCTCCTTATGACTGTATTAGGGTTTTTCCACAGACACGGATGATTAATCCCTGAGGTGTGTCCTTAAAGGCTAAATTTGTGTGTGTTGGAGAAAAAAGCTCTGATTTTTACAGCCTTTCTATATTTAGCTGTCAGTACTTTTGTAGCTTCTACATACACACACATATCACCCCTATTTTACAGTTGACTGATTGCCAAATAGGAGCCATATTAAGTCACTGCTGCTTTTTCTCCTTCACATTCAAGGCTTTTCAGGCAGGATGTTTTCATTGTGAAAAAGTTATAGGAAATTAAATGTGTTTGTCACAAAATTAGTGGAACTTCCCTTTTGGTATTATTCTTCAATAAAAATAGGTCTAATCAACCAGATAAGGACATATTCTGCTCTCGGCTTATTACAGGGAGGAATAGTGCAAACAGAAGCAGCCACAGTGAAATGAAACGGGGTGGAGGTAACAGGCTCTCTCTGTTTGTGACTAGCACACCTCCATCATGTCATCAAGGTAAATTATTTGACCCTGCTAAGCTGTGGAAAACACACCATGCCAGCATGGCTCGACTGCATGGCTTCGTGCCACCACCCACCCCACCATGGAAAAACCCTTCGTGTGGTGGATCACATGCTACATTATTGGCAGCCCGCTGGGTCACTTTGTACCCCCCATGTCATCCTGTGAGCTTAGGTGGCACAGTGACAATTGTCTCAATGGAGACAAGAGAGGGACAAAGTCTGAAACACACTTTGTAAATTAAACAAGCACTTTTTCAGTACAATTTAGCTTCTCACTTGTGCCATTCGGGCTCGAAAGTTCCCACATGAACAAAAAGTCTGGAATGTGTTGCATGCAAAGTTCATCTTTTGTCTATCTCAGATTGGCGGCACACTCACCATAAGGTCCTCCAACTTCATGTCCAGTATGTCTGTTCCGTGGACATACTCCTTCCAGTCGTCTGGGTCTTCATCTGTGTCCATGTTGTCCAGGATCAACTCAAAGAAGATGATCTTCTCGGAGACGGAGCTGAACGTGTTGTCAAAGCAGAACATGTAGTCTCCGTCCTCAGTTTCCACACTGGAGGAAAAGCAGAGGCGGTAAGAGCTTAAACGTGTGTCTGTGTCGGCGAGGTATGTCCTCCAGATCATGTATGCAACCTACGTGTGCACTCCATCAGACTTGCGGTAGTCACTGAACAGCACTTGGCCAGAAGGAGAGGAGATGAAGAAGTCCACATCAAGACCTGCACCATCTAATACCTGTGGACGGTCACACATGAGAAATGAAAGGGGGCAGAGAAAATATTAGAAAATTGAGAGATAATAAAGCAATACTGCAGGTTTGTTCTTGTAGATATTTTCTCCAGAGAGGGTAGTAGACCTTACTGTCCGTATTAATTTATTTCATGCAGTAAATATGAGAAGAGTTCGTTTTTCCTCTCAAGGTCTCCCTCATTCTCCACTGCAAGTGATAAGCCTGGACACATTGTCCTCCATGGTAGACACTACAACAGACATAGTACATGCTTGGGATGTCTCCCACAGGCAATAACAGATACCAAACTCCCTGATTTCGCCCAACTTCTAGACAACTAGAGATGCACACTGACCCGGCATAGCAGGTTCCCCACGATATGCATTACGTGACATAACCCGCTGCTAACCTTGCACGATAGATAATTTGATTTACACAGCAATTTATCAGTATGCTTTATTTATGATATACATGGACATCATCTGTAAATGAGAGCCACAACATGTAGAAAACGTGGACAGTAACAATACAAGGGAAAACCGACAGGTTTGACAAGATACATCTATGTTAATATTGACTCTCGTTTAACTAATGGATCATTGACTCGGCACACTGCGGATAGAGACAGATAGTTTGGGTTTGCTTAGCTAACGTTACAAATTCATAGAGTATTTCTGACCTGATATTCAATCTCCAGAGAGGCATCTCTCTTCATGGTCTGGTAGAAACACTCCTTGCGACCGGGGGGCAGAGTGAATGTGAAGTCGCTGTCCAGAGACTGAGAGAAGGCAGCCAGCACCGCAAACCTCTCCGAGACGAGAGCAGCAAACACAGAGAGGACACACAAAAGTACCCGGACTGCCTCCATGGCCAAGCTTGTTCGCTTAAAAGTCCCAAAAGAGCCCAAAGGGTGTTACAGTAGCTAGCTACTGTATCGCTAAGTGAGCGGCGCGCTAGCTAACAATGTTTGCCCAAACTTCACTTCTGTTGAAATGTTCTTCAGAGGACTGTCGGAGATTCAGGACCCCGCCGGTTTAAAACAACTTCACATTTTTATTTAATGCTTCAAACAATGCCGGATCAATTCTCTATCCTATTTTAGGTTACCTTACTGTAGATCATTTTTGTATCGTATTCATCACTGGACATATATTAAATATGATCCAAAGTAAAGGCACGGTTTTAGGGCTCTTCTTGGATTGCATTCTGGGATATGTAGTTATTTGGTTCCCCTGGCGAGAACAGAAGGAACCGTAGAGTGTAATCAAAATTTTACATCTTAATTTTAAAAACAAAAGACAATTGACGAATACAAGTTAAAAATTCAAAGAAGGAAGACATAGTTGACAATATATACAGTATAAAGAGGCGGGTTTTTTGAGTGGGAAGGTTTTTTCAGATTCTTCAGACTCCACAGATTAAAAGATATTATAAGGTTATTACATTAAAATTAAGCGAAGTTTAATTACACTTTAATTTAGTGAGCACTGGCATCACCGCAAAACGTTTCTGCCCTATTAAATGAAGCCACATGAAAATTACAGAATTTCTGATACAAATAATTCTTATCATTATTATTATTATTACTGCCTCATTAAACCTTGAGATTTAATAAGGAATGACTGTTTATCTTTTCAGGATTTATTCAAGAAATATTTTTATTCTATAGAAGGCGTTTTACGATGAAGACAAAAGTACACAGTGTTCACATTCCCTCAACGATTCACCCCCCATCTCATTAAGCAATTTGACTTTCCACATGTTTGCCTTTACAAAAATACGGTTAACATTAGTCATATATAGTGAAACACTTGACATCAGACGATTGTGCAATACCTTTAAAATATTGCGTGCTTTTGTGATTATCTTATCAAGAAATAGGTGACGCGTCCTTCTCCACCATCGCCAAATACCCCTCAAACCAGGGGGCGTTTTTCTTTTTTCAATTTGGTGTTGCCACGTGTACTATGATTGGTCAAGAAATCCAGAGCTCGGATTTGATTGGTCAGACATGAAGCATGGGTTGAACTTACCCAGAGTCAGCTACCCGTCAACAGCATTGGTAAGGCTGAAAAAGAAGTGGACAGACAGTCCGCACAATGAAAATTAGCACGCCTCCAATGTAGGTTTTGGACACAGAAGACAGTCGTTTGTTCATTTGTAATTTACACAGGCTCTAAGCCAACAAAAATCTTGCTTTCGGTGTATTGTGTAGCCGTGTGAGATTAGAAAAAAACCCAAAGAGCGAGGATGTTGGTCCCCGCGGGAAGATAATGAAGAGGCTGCGCGTTTTGTTGGTGTGCCTCATTGTAGCTCTCCTGTGCTGGTAAGCTTAGCCCCTTCTATTCACATCATTAATGACATGTTAAACAAATAACAGTGGTAACAATAGGTGGACCTCGGTTAATGATAATTATACTGTCATCCACGTTGCTTTGCTTGATGTCTTTTGCCGCATAATATTCATCAGTGTTCAGTCATGAGTCCACCTACACAGCTAACGTTATCAGCTAACTGTTAGTTAGCGTAACCTCGCGGTGTGCGTGTGATGTTTAATTGACCTGGAAACCAAGAGAAGAGCATGGGCATGGTTTTGCTATTAGTCGACTTAAATGGTTGATAAAGTTTGTTGTTCAATGGTTTTAGTGGGATAGTTGGTTAGCTAGCCAGCTGTTGAATAGCAGCATAGCTAGCTAACCAAACTATGGACTGTGATGGCAAACGTCTGGTTGGCTGGTTACGTTAATCTTGACCAAGAAATACAGAAAGTGACACTGACAAGCTGTCCATTTTTTCTCTTCAAGATTTATGTTAGTTCAATTATGATTTTCTCTCCCTGTGAAGTAGGACTCATACTAACCATTGCATCACTTATCCATCTCGAAAGTACCAAAAATCAAATGAAATAAAGAAAATCAAACTTTTCTCTGCATTTGTGAAAAAAGGCTGGCAATGCTAACCAAATTAAGAAATCACTAAAACATAGTAAGTAGTGGTCAAAATGAACTCTCCATGAACCAATATGTGTGAATGCACGTCACAGTACAGAAGATCCACTGCAAAACTCTGAAGATTCTGTATTGAATTGGAAACGCAGTGTAAAATTATTACTTAAACATCCTTATACTCATAGAGATGTTACAGATCTGTTATTGTACTCAACAGTGTGTGCAAGCTGCACTATAAAGCATGGTGTGTTTAGCTCCCCTCTGAAGTAAATGCGTCTGATATCTGAGATTAACACAACTCACGGAGCAGGTAACATTACGCACGGTTTGTGAAATGGGATTAACAGGCCAGCTAACGTGCCACCTTTATCCAGATTGGTGACTCAGGAGCTGCAAATCATTTGGTGTGTCGCCTGCAAGCTGTCGTTTCTTTCTCCACTGTCCTGGTCGTTTATTTTGACAGTATAGAGGGATGGATTATTTTCTTCTTTGGGAGACATCTTACTATAATAATTGGTTAAAAAATTGGTCATCACTGATTATAATGTTTACATCAAATGACACCCTGATGCTCGTGTTGCCAGTACAGGACCAACAGTGGTTCTGTAGTGGTAACACACAGTATAATGATCATATACATTTTATTCATACTTGAGGTTTGTGATCATTATAGTCTAAAACCAGTAATGTTTTTCCCTTCACTGTGTTTCCCCCTAGTATCAGAAACAGATTTTATTGCTCATGCTTTATTGATCATAAGAAGGATAATCCTTATGTAATGCCCTCATCAATAAGTAAAACTGTCTCCAGTACACAATCTGGTGAAGAACCTTCTAGTACTCTTGCTTTGCCAAAGAGATAAAGAGACTGGTATAGAATAAGTCTATATATTTGGTCAGACCGAAAAGAAAAAATCCTATCTCACTCATGATAAATCCACATTTCGTATCTTGTTTGTAACCCTTGTACCTTTTTTTGTTTTTCTGAAGAATGATCACATTCTCACAGATTAGATTATTTCAGAATGTTTCAGGTGTTGCTCAGATAAGCGTTTCTGTACTTTTTTGTCTTTATAGCAGGCAAACAAGGAAGAAAGAAACATGAGAACATGAAAACACAGCAACTAGGCAAAACAGGGTGCTGCGCTCTGCCTCCTGAAGGCGAGTGAAACAGGGATACAGACTGAGGTGTACGCTTGCTTGCTTAAATCCTGAGTGCACTATTTCACTTTCCCACAAACTAACTAATGAGCATGCAACCACTAGCAAAGACTTCATTACTAATGCGAACTCTCCTTAGTGTGCTGCTGTCGGCCTCTCACTCCTCCATGCCAACTCTCACAAGTCCCACTGGGAACAGTGAAATGGGGAATGCAGCTCTTGCAGTAATCCAAAGGTTTCCAAGGCAGCCGTAATTTTAAGCAGAAAGGGGCTCTGTATGAGGAGGCTGGTGGCAAATGTCTGTGGGGGGGGGGGGGGCATCATTCTGTCATCATGTTTTCACCTGTTTTTTAAAACCCTGTGTTGCCTGAAATGGTCAGGATTCATGTTATTTCCGGCTCAGATGCCATGTTTTGGCTGTTATGTGAAGTCTTGTCCTCTGTATGTTACATTTAGACTGCTGTATCTGCTCAGAGACAGATCTCTGTGCTGCAGTGCTCAGTAAAGCACAGCAGAATGTATTCTGTGTGGGTCACGCAGCCCCTTCACTCAGTCAACAACAGCGATCTTACTGTGTGTACAGTGTGCTAGCTCATGCTGTTGACATCAGCATCACTGAGAGGAAATTTGCATGTTAACTTGAGAGTGTTTGCGTGAGGGTGCCCATTTCCAGCCAGGTTGGTTGTCGGTAATGATAGTTTATCATGCACATAATTTCTCCCCATTTAGATTTTAACTTTAGTGCCGAGTCGTCAGCTGAGTGCGGTGTGTCAGCTCTCTGTTGAAACCCAGCTCTCATTGCAGGTTATGAACTGATAGAGCTCGTTGTTGGACTTTCTCTCAAACACCTGGCATCTTATTGCTAATTATATTCCATAAACTACCCGAGAGGCAAAGTAAACAATTGGTTGTGACCACAGCGTTCGTACAGGAGCGCGTACAGGAGAAATAGTTGCTGGTTTTGTCATCGTCTCATTCTGTCTCTGTGTCATAGGCTTATTAGTTTCACAGCCATATGAAGATTATTGTTATTACGTAATGTGATTAGCACTCAAGAGATAATTCTTCAGTCAATTGACCAATAGGGGATTTTATATTGTATTACTGTGCAGACACTCCGCAGTCATCCATAGCATAACAACACTAGCAAATCATAATGATTCTCTGAGCATGTGCAGGTAAAATAAAGTTGTCCACCCAGTGCTGCTGCATCTGCTGGCTCACCTGATTATTGTATAATTGAACGCTTGTGCTGTTGATTCATCTTTTATGTAATGAAATGCCTTCGCTGCAGTCGAAATAGCTTTAGAGCACTGTGGTGTGTTGTGTGCTTCTGCTTATTATACCCAAAGAGGTGTTTTAATGTTTGTGCTGTATGTTTTGACACCAGCCCAGTAAGAGGACACCACAGGGTTTTGCTTGTCCAACCTGTTTTCTTTCCTTGATCTTCTATAGGCTGAGGTGGTCTATATGAACTTTCACTTGCCTTACAGATGAGTTTCCAAACTGTGTATTAACCTGTGTTTTGCAGCACAAATATCTTACATAACCAGGCTATAAAAACCCCCCAAAGGAAAGTTCATAGCGAGTTAGCACTGTAATGGAGCTGATTATATATAGCATCAGGTAAATTCCCCATCACCACACACACTAAGGAGTGTTGAGAAATTGTTGTTAGTAAGCAAAGGCTTAAAAATATTTCTTGACTGTGTGCTCCCTTGTCTGAATGGCATCCTCTATAACTTGCTTTCCATGCAAAGACGGAAGCCTGAGCGTAGCTGGAGGACCCTCTCGTTAAAAGAACTATGTGTTCTGCCCACATTGTAAAAGTTCCCTTTTTGAGGCACTTTGTTGCATAAGTAGATCCTCCTCGTGTTGCCCATGTGCAGTAATGCTGCCACTGATAGCGCTGCTTGTATTTTCCGCCGGTCAACACTCACCAGCACCTGTACTGGGCACCGAGAGTCAATGACAGAGCAACAGAGAAGGCTCTGTGTGGGTTTTTGGCGATCCCAGCCATGAGAGGGGAGGGGGGAGGGGGGGGTTGAACTCCAAGGTAAAATGGAAGGTAACAAAGCGAGCCTTGGGACATGGCGATGTTGCTTACTTTAGTCTCCTCCTGAATCTCATCGCCTCCCAGCTATTCTTTTTATCCAGCACGCCTTGCTGTAACTTTAATGGTCTTGTAATACTGTATAGCTCTGTGATTTACATGGCGTGCTCATTTTTTTCCGCCTCTTAGCTCTGTCATCATTACATAATGTCTTTGTTGTTCTTGTTGCGCTGGTATTGTCCTCCTGGATGGATGATCAGGGGTCAGTAAGTGGTCTAACCCATCCCAGAGGTATAGAGAGACACTGGCCAGTTTTGTATGCTCCTACACTGTCTTTTATATTGTCTGAAGGACATTGTTGATTTTAATTTATAATGAGTTGCAGATGACTAATTCACCTTTATGCTTACTTATGCATAAGCACCCACGTACTGTACTGTCATGCTGTGGACGTGGACACGCAGAAGCATGAATAAGACAACTTGATTATGACATTGCGTTCTAGTCTGAACCAGTGCTGTGTGTTAGAAACTCATTGTTTTATCTTGCAGTTTAATTGTGGAAAAGGTTGAATTAACCCACACAAATTGAAATGTCATGTTGTAGTTTGTCGGTAACAGTTATCTGGTTGGCCTGTTTTATTCTTTCTTGACTAACTTTCTGAGCAAAGATGCATATTTCAACCCTCAAATGAGTGATATCTAAGGTACTCTTTTTTCTTTTTTCTTTTTTTTTTAAACATGGGCATTTAAAGCATTGATGGACTTACAATGAATGGACATTGATGTGTTTCTAAAGCAAAACAAAAAAACCCCACAAGGTTATCTGTCAGAACAAACATGACATTTGACCTACATGTCAGAAAAACTGAAGTCACCCTCCTCAGAGAGCAAACCGGGTTCACGCCTCTTGTTTGGAGACTTAGTTGTTTGTTGTCTCTTGTCGAAGTTTAATCAAAGACGACCAGATAATGCTGCTGTTTCTGTCAGCATTTTCAGAATTCAGTTTGAAAAACAGATCAGGGCTGAAAAGCTTAGTCAATCAATTACTTAATCAGCAGACAATTGATAATTTAATCAGTTGTCAAGTGAGGAGGCGGAGAAACATTTGCTTGTCTGTTTCATTATGTGTCATTTGTGATAGAAAATTAAGTTTCTTTGTCCGTTTTGATTAACTGACCAAATAATTAAAGAAGCAATTTGAAGATCACTTTTTTGTCTTGGGAAATCAAACAGGTACTTGTCATTAGGTGTAGCTTTTTTTTGTACAAGCTAGATCATAAAACAGATGACTTCAAACCAAAATCAGACTTCGTCTTGCTTGTGTTGTAGTAGTAGTAGTAGTTGGTCGGGTTGTTAAATGTACAAATTTGTTGTATGAATCATTTCGATAGGGTGACCTCCATGTGTTTGAGGGAGAGACTGGATGTAAGCAGTTGCCAGTGGGTGCATGATACCCTGTTAGTCTCTGGCTTAAAATTTAGTAATAAAACTTCCCCTTTTCTCGCCTGTTGGCTTAGAGACCAGAGGCTCAGTAACTGAGAGTCCATCTTTCTGTTGTTGTAACAGGCCAGTTTAGCACTGAGGCTGGCAGCTCTAGTTTTGTGCGAGGAGACAGAGCTGGACTGGCACTCCAGAGCCCACCATTGTTCCTGCCCATTGGCCATGCAGACGGCTGAACACATTGAGCTCTCCTGCCTGCTGGCCTTCCTGTCTGCCCGCTGCATCTATCTGTGTGCTACAGGGACAGTTTGGGTTTTGCGTGGTTGAACGCACTACTTGTCAATAATCAGCGTATTACCTGCAGTAGATGGCAGGCGGCACGCCTCCTGTTTGGGAAGCAGACAGTGCTGGGACAGAAGCAAAACATTTATCCACCTTAAATGACCTTAAATAATCAACATTAGTTTAAGTGTACACTATATTTAGAATATTTTCACCGCTTTACCTTGCTGTCAGACAGCCCTTTCTTTTGGCGCTCAACTGCTAACAATACTGTTCTGGACCATCTCTAAATTAGCCAGATAAGGGCACTGTTTCTACTTAATAATCAGGTAATAAAGCAGTAAATACCTGCAAACAGATGAAACGACTTACCAAACAACCTGTAAAGAAATGCTCCAGTTTCTGGTTTCCTTCAGTTTCCACAGAAGTGATCTGGTTCATAAGAGTTTCCGCTTGTCTCCATAGTGACCGGCTTCTCGATGCTGCTGCTGCTGTTGTAATCATTTCAAATTTCAATTTCAGTTTCTTATATTTGTTATCACTTCCACAAACTGCTGAAAGTGTGACCTCGCTGCGTTATACAGTGCAAGACAGAGTCGCGTGTATGCATAGGAATATGGAAATATAATACCAAAGGGCTGAAAATATTCAAAATATAGCATACACTTCAACTGATAGTGATTATTTCAGGTGGGCGTTCTTTTCAGGGGATGAAATCCATTTTTCCGCAGACCCTGTCAACAACAGCGTATCGCTGTGCCTTCGTTCTGGTACTGCTCTCTGCTTCATACAACACTGCTTCAAAAAGCCCAAACTATCCCTTTAATGGTTTATGCTGGCACTTGTTCTAATATGACTAATATGAAGTAGTCAGGGTGCACCAACACCTGAGGAGGTGTTAGGTGAAATGAGTACATGAAGGCATCTGAGGTGAGCGCGTAACAGGTCGGGCTGGCTGATGTATTGAAAAAAAAAAAAACGTTTGTGATAAACAGATTTGATCAGGAGAGAGAAAGTAAAGAATGAAGTGTTGATTGAATAAAGGCTGAATGAAGACAGTTGGAGGATAGTGGAAAGCAGAGACACTTGGTCTCTCTCCGTTAGGTGAGGGGTTTTTTTTTTCTGGCCTTTAAATTAAAATGAAAAGCAGATGTAACAAAGGATTGAGTGTTGTCCGTCTCAGCTTTGTGTCCAGCTTGTCTCTCACTTCCTTTACTCAGAAGAGAGCTCAGTAGGAACTGAAGCGTCCTGTTTGGTCAACCTTGCACTCTGCACATCAACATATGTTGTACTCCGCCGTAAACTCGCATTACCCTCTGAAATGTTTGTTAATAAAAAGAGCATGGCATGAATTATTGGAAAGCTTGCAGTTTTCTGCGGTGAGCCCCATAACTACCACTTCTCAAAAAGACTCAATTATGACACCCTTTGCTTTATTTTCTGGCAGCAGGAACGTCTTTGCAGGATCTTGTTGCTCACATTATATTTTTCTGGGAATACTGCGGGTTGGCCTGCAGTGAGAGTTGAATGCAGGCCAGTAGCCTGAAGCTCTTGTCAGCGCTACCCACAATGAAAATGCCACTGTTTACTGAGCGAGTTAAGAGTATACTGAGGGTGGAGTTTGTTAGGCGTCGAAGGTGGAGACTTGGGCCAGAACGCTAATGTAGTGTAGTTTTTTTTTTTGTGGTTAAACAGTGCAGCGCAAGTGGTTTACCAGGTTTCTAATTGTATGCTGTCAGTCTAAATCAGTCTAAGGTGTGAAAAATTTCCTGCTCAAGTTGTTCTAAGGCACCTCAAGATATTTTTGATAGCTGGATAATGTATATACTGAGTTTTGTTTTGTTTCATTCATCATTAAATCAGAGACTGCTTTGCTTTTTCCTGCCCTCTCGGAGAAAGGCACTACTTTCCCCTTCTTAAAAATGCTCTGGTTTCTCCTCCTCCCCTCCCCCTCACCAGCTCTGCTTTTACTGTTTACCTTTTGCAGCTACCGACTGGCTTTGCTTTTACTGCGTGCGGTGGTCTATTTCTCTCTTTGTCTTTGCTGATGCTTTCGTCTTTAAAGCAGCAAGCGTGTGACTGTTTGCGTATATATGTGTGCCATGTCGCTGTCTGGGGGAGGGCAATGTATGGCGTGATTCCTGTCCATCACTGACGCGTCGGGCTCCAAAAGAACATTGTGTTCTAAAGCTAACATGGGCATGTTTTACTTAAGCTTTCAGATGATGACATGCCAATGCCATCAAATCTGCTTACCTCAAGCCACCGCCTGAATGCAAAATCCCATTATCTTATTTCAGAGGCCAAAATAATTAGATTTGTAACGGACATCAGGATCAAAGAGGCAATGTACCTACAGTAGGGTTAGATGTGCTACACATGCAGTTCCCACTGTATTAGCGCAATGTATTGTTCGTGTTCTTCTTAAAAACATGCTGTTTCCTCGCTCATCAGGAGGCCGCTGTTTGCATTGGAGTAAGTATGGTTGATGTAAGTGTTTTGCCACGCTGCAGCAGATTGGTACACTGTGTACCGAGGTGAAAGTTTGATGAATTTTTGTTCTCCTGCTGTGCCTGCTGATGCGTGTACACGCACTAAGAATGCATGTGTATTGTTGTATCCACGCCCACCCATGCAAACCCACGCTGGCCAAGTGGCTTTTCCCATCAAATTACATTATATCACATGGCTGCGTCCTTCAGTCCCATTGTCCTGTGCCGATGCTCCTGATGTCACATTCCCAAGCCTCTTTGATCCCCGTCTGACTGGGGCAACTGCAGGGCTTCACAGCTTCACTGTTGCCACCATACTGTGACTACGGGTGTGTTTTCTGGCTCGGAAGTAGAGAATGTGTTTTATTTGGCTCCTGAGAAATGTAATGTTATGCAGGCAGTAACTTAAATGAATGTAAGATATAAACTGGTTTCATTATCCCTGAGAATGAAGCTTTTGTTCTAACAGAGCTTTGAGGTCTTTCATATCTCTGCTATGATAACGTTCATCGGTGCGCTGAAAACTCCAAACTCCCACTGCAGTAATTTATTTTAAAATGCTTGAAATAAAAATGTACTGTGCTTTTTCCCAAATTGTCGCATATGTTGCTCAGATCAGCTGATTTTAGTCTTTTAGCGAAGTCTCATAGGCGTAATTTTGAACTGGGAGTCCTAAATCCAGTCAATTTAAGCACAATACTCCCATTTCATCATGAAACAGAAACACTGCATCCCGGCATGCCAGCAGTTCTAGAGGGAAAACAAATCTATTTCTTTGCTCCAAGAATTGATCAAACACAACACTTCTTTGTCTTAGGCTTGTTTGCATTGACAGGTTAGTTGATTCAGGGTGTTAGCGCCCAGAGCCTGTCTGCCAGACGTGTCTTATCACTTTTATGTGCACTTGAACAGTGCAGATAATATTTATGTGCCTGACTTGGTGCTATTGTTGTGTTTATTGAGGTTTGATTATGTTATCTGAACTGTTGTGTCAATGATTTAGTGGACAACATGCAGTTTTCTAGCTAAGTGTTGTCTCTGGTTTTTGAAGAAGTCTTTAATGTCAGTGGGCTGCAGGCATGTTGGGTGGACATAACCCTGCAGGAGGAGCAGTCTTTCTTCCACCATGTGACTTGGCCTACTTGGTGCTACAGGTTTGCTCGCAAATAGAGGTGTGTCTGTTCATTCAGTCGACGTCCTAGAGAAAGGCTCCTGTGTAAAACTCTGAAGGATTTTTGTGCGTCACAGAGCCAGTGTAGTCGAAGAAGGATCCTTCTAGATCAGAAAGACAAACAAGCTTCACAAATAGCCTAAAGTAGGGTGGATTATATGAGTATGAGGCCTTTCATTGGATAAGATGGAGTCAAGTGTTTTATCAAGTTGTTATCATCTGGCTTTAAGAAGAAGCAGGATGGTGTGGTGTCATTCTGCCGGGAACTCCTGGGCCTGTGCCAGTGTGTTTATTAGCATGGCATTTTAACAATAAGCAAGCCGCCAATCAGGTTCGCTTCAAACACCATCATGACATCAGTTTGTAGGCACTCTGATTTTCCGTTGGTTGAACAGAGTTTTATTAATCCAAGCTGATATAACATCACCCAGTTGAATTTATTTATCTTGTAAACGCAGCTGGTGGACTCGTATTTTAAGCTTGTGTACTGTTACCTGAATTAATTTCAGGCAGGCTCTGCGTTCGAAATAAAGGCAGTAAGTCAAATCATTTAAGTAGTTAGTTAGTTAGTTAGTAGTCAAGTATTTCTTTCAGTATCTGTGAGTGTTGATGTTTGAGCATATGTGTGTATTTTGAAACATGAAGATTTAATTTAATGTTTTGCTCCTTCAGACACCGAAGGATCTTGGCACATGTCATCTTTTAAAAACTTGCCTCATCACGGCAGATCTGGATTGACTGGTTTCTCAGATACTTATGCCTGGAAATGAGTTAAAGCAATTTTACGCTGGACATGGACTCAATGAGCCAAAAGAATTTAGAGTCTGGTTCCTTGTTTTATTTCATATTTTGTTCATATGCCTTTATATTTGTCTGATCTCTTTGCACTTACCAGGGACTCCCAACAGTTCAGGGCGGCTCTGTAGTTCTTTAGATTCTTGAGGAGAAAAAGATAAAGAAAGTAGGATGCTTTCAGGGTTTGGTCGCTTCTGGTTTTGCCTGTCCAATCTGATGTACGAGCTTAAACCGGTTTGATTTTCTAAAAACCTACTGAACCGTACCCTAAAAAGTAGCCTACATCAGATACCTGTGCTGAGTTAATAAAGACCAACACGACAACATGATTCATTTTTGTCTTCAAGTGGCCAATGGAGACAACGGTTTTTTATTTTTTTATTTTATTTTATTTTATTTTTTTCAGTGTTTATTGAAACTGCTGCAGCCAGCGGCCACATAACGGCGTGCAATGAAATCCCTCCGGCTGTTTGCGCGCCATCAATGTACGTTTGCTTAAAGCGCTCGAAGTGCCTGACAGTGCTATTGAGAGGATCCTTACAGAGTGAGACCTTTTTGTTAAAGAGTAAGATCCATTTGTCTACCCAGAAGCAGCCGTTATATCACTCTCCGAAACAGTAATTTTATCATCGTAAAACACACTTCATTCAAACAGGGCAGAAACCTTCTTGGTTCGTCTTTCCACTGTTCCAGCAATCATCACTAACTCTGGATTTGTTGAAATGAACTCTTAATTCACTGAATTGGATCTCGTATTAGGCTCAAAATCAACCCTGTTTGAAAATGTTTACATTGGCCCAGTCTAGGTGGTTTTACTCCAAAGCCTGTAAGTCAGTGCAAACAAAAGCATCACTCTTAAAGTTTTGGGCAAGTTAGGACTGATATCTTGCTCTGTGGTACTCAGTAAGTATAGCCAGATCCTGGTGCCAGGAACAGGCCTGGAGTCATAATTCTTTCGATGGGATAAACTATATGGAGTGTGCTTCTCTTCCTCCTA
Source organism: Chaetodon trifasciatus (assembly GCA_037975065.1). NCBI lineage: Eukaryota > Metazoa > Chordata > Actinopteri > Chaetodontiformes > Chaetodontidae > Chaetodon > Chaetodon trifasciatus. The sequence goes on from JBBMOE010000039.1 coordinate 536,034, forward strand.
TATAGCACACATTACAGCACTAATGGAAATGAACCCGCCACTCCACCACTAACCGTGCCTTTGATCACTTCCTCCAGAAGAAGATTAGCAAATAGGGCAGCAATGCTAAGCTCTGGGGCTAATGCATCTGCAGCAGCCAGGTAGAAAACGTGAACATGCATATCCTCAAGTCTTTCCCTTGACCCCGCTGAGTCTCAAAACCAGCTGCTCCTGTGCGCCTCTGAGTTATTGATTTGTTGGAAATCTGAGTGAACCACGATGGAGCATTAAACTGTGTCCAAGTACAGTAAAGATGCATTGACCATTTGATTGCTGGTAAATAATTAGCTGGTTAAAAAAATATGAATGTGTTATTGCTGAGAAGTCAATAGTCGGTATCAGTCTCTTCTGCCAGGGCCCTAGACCAAAATAGTTCCAGTAAATGGACTGAGAAAGTGGTCAGATGAACAAAAAGTATGCGCCAAATGTGCCGCAGTCAGCAGAACATCAGATTGCAGTGCAGAGTCATTTCTGAATCTCTGTTTTGTATTTTGGACGTCAAAGCTATCACTGGAAGAGGGATATGGAGAAACCACAGAGCAGTTTCTCCATGGGTGCGAGAATTCAAGATAGGAAATGTTTTGAAAGGGGGAAAATTTGTGAAAAAATCTTTGAGAAACTGCTCTGTATGTGCTTCATTACCAAACAACAAACATAACTCACTGTAACCGGTCACTGGAAGGCCTTCGGGTGCCTGAGCTGAATTCCAGACTCCATGTGGGAGAGTTACAGCGCTGTTCACCAGTTCAGCCACTGTGTCCTGGCTGCCCCAAGGATGCACCAGTGGAGAGGATTATGGAGGATCAGCAGGCTTTAGAACAAACTGCTGCTCTACATTATTCCATGCTTCAATGTGGAGGGAAATTAGAACACACACACAAACCTGCACACACAAACGCGCTCAGCCTTCTAAGGCTGGGCTTTTAGGCTCTGCCCCCCTTCCTCAAACAGCGAGGCCATGTTTTTGTCTGCCTGGCAGATGCGCTGGCCTACTTTTACTGGCAAGCCCTGGCACGTCTCCCTGCCCCACAATCCACCTCTGCCCACGTGGATCCTGGATTCTCTGTCAGCTCTTTTTTCCCCCCATCTCCCCCCTCCGACTATGTATGCGTAGGGCTGTGAGTGCTGTATTTATTCTCTGTCGGCTTGAAGGATTTTTTCTCTTAGATGTTGCTCTGTGAGAAAACAGCTGGATTTATTTGGCCTTTTATTATGTGTGCTTGTGTGTGTTGTCTCCAAGCACATGCGTCAGATCAGTTTATAAGGAAACTAGCTCACTGCATCATCACACCGTCCTCCATTGGCCTTTCTCCCACTATTAGCTCATTTTGCGGCACCACGCATCGTACATCAGGAATAATCTGAACTTGTGAAAAACATCACAAGACGCTCCTCTGCCTCAGGACAGGCCACGGACAGACAGACAAACTGTGAACAGTGCTGTTAAATCATAATCAAGGACATAATAACATATACCCAGTGACTCCATTGTCTAACTCACTGCACTGATGTTTGTGACTCCTTCCTCTTGTTGTGCTTTTGTTTTTCTCTTTTTCCTCACAACAGCTGACATAGTGACACAGTTTAAGTAATTTAAGGCAATTAAGGAGGGCGAAGGCTTAGTGTACATCACATGCTGTCAGTTCGTTAAAGGCTATGTGTGTGTGTGTGTGCACGTGTGTGTGCGAGAGAGAGAGAGAGACAGTTTATATAATAAGCAGCAACAAGCTGATTTGAGATATAGGCCAGGAGAGGGAAAGGTAGCAAATAATCTGTCCTGGTTCAGGTTATATCGTTTGTGTGTTGCAGTGTCATGCTGTGACAAAGATGAGTGTGCATGAGAGGGAGGAGTGACAAAGCTCTCTGGATCTCCACCAGTCAAACCATTAAAGAGCCACAGGGAAGGATGTCAGAGGCAGTAAGGCTATAGGACACAAATTCACACGTGTTGTCATGCTAGATGCCTCTGAAATCTTTTAGTCACCAGGCAGACATCCTGCCTGAGAGGAGATCAGAGCTCCGTTTGCATGCCACGCAGCTGGTGATAATGTTTGACTCGCTGCTGGCAGATGAATCTATCCTCAGCCTGTTGTCTCTGCAGTTTCGTCTGCTCTGTGTCAACCCAGTCAGTTGGTACAGCTCAGTACGGTTAGTTTATACCACGTCTCGTGGATCTGAATGGTCCTAAAGCCAACAGGAAATATCAGGGGATTTGGCTGTTCGGAACCGGCAGAGACAGTGTATCAGCACATGCAGCCAGTGTGTCTGTGTGCGTCTGCAAAGCTGGATTATTGTGCACAGGCAGTATCATGGCAGAAAAAGTAGAAAGATTTCAAAAGGTTATGCTCAGGTTGTCGTCGTGTCCTCAAGCAACTCAGTGACTCCACTAGAGCTTGAGAGGAGCCGTTTTGTGGCTTCTGTAACGTGTGGCAAACCAGCTGATAATGTTCTCCTCAGCGCTTATTTGATTATAACAAAATGACTGAGCCGTTTGGAGCCAGAGAAGACGGAGCATAAAAGACGGGAGAAACTTCTTTAAAATCCCCAGGTGCTTTTGAAGTGGGACAGGAAACGGGGGTAGAGAGAGAATGAGGAAGAGTGTATTTGCAGGCAGCTGACTCATTAGTCTCGCCTCAGGCTCTTCCTTCGTTAGCTTGCGTTGACGCACTACTGGTATTTAATGTAGACTGCACACTTCCACTTTTTTGGTCAGTGGTCTCTGTGTTTCTCTCCGTTTGTGGGTTTCCCTTCCCACTATTGCATAATCATTTGAATTAAAAAGTGGGTCACATCACACCCCCAAAGCAAATCCTCTCAGATCAGCCCCCTTTTCGCTTCTTTTTCTCCCTTCTTCTCTTCTTTTGTTCCATTTTATAGGAGGAATGTCAACACTGAGGGTGGCAGGCCGTCGCTTGTTTTACAGTACAGGGAATTTATGGTCTTGAATTGCTCCACATGTTTTAATCCCTGTATTTGAATTTGTATTATTTGAATAGCACTCTGTTACCCAGCAGGTTCTGGCTAAGCATTGCCTCAATGAGTCACGTAGCGGAAGTTGGTCGGATTTGCATCCATCATCACGGACATTTGTTCAGGGCTGTTTACTCTGTGACGTGTTCACTTAAACTTGCAATGTGGTATGAGATCTGTTTGTCATGTGTATTTACACAAGCGTCCTCTTATCCGGGAGATTGAAGGCCTTTTAAAAAATGAGTAAGATTTGGTAACATAACTGGTCATTAAAGGCAGGAAGAGGAGGATTTTCACAGGGGACGAGGCAGCAACTTTGGCTGTTGAGTTTACCAAACTAAATCGACAGTTCCTACTCATTCTGCCTCTAATGAAATATTTCCATCAGTCAATTTGACTGGTGAATATTAATAACAACTGTAAATACACATTTAAGATGACATACCTTTTGAGAATTTAGTGAATTATATGTGCAGTTAAATGCACAGTATGTTACTTTTGCAGCCAATCAAAGCAATGAAAAGAAAAGATGTAGTTTGATCACAAGTAGTGAGAGATGTTGTCTCCTTTGCTGATGAAAATCTATTTGAGGTGACTCATAGGAGAGGAAATGTAGTAAAGTTTTATTCACGTTATGTGTTACAAGTCATGTTCGCTGACCTCCTTTCTCACACTCCACTCCCGTGTCGCCTTTCGAGGCATCCAAATCAAAAGCAACTTGCCTTCAATAAAATTACAAGTCTTGGGGTTTGAATGTTGTTTGAAACATTTGGACATTTGGACATTTTCATGGACATTTTAATATGGAAATGTTTTCTGTTTTGCGTTTTAAGTGTCTCGGTGCAACACTTTCGGGTGCTTTTTTGGAACGACACTGTGAAACTGCACAGTGAAACTGCTTCGGTTTGTTTCAGAGAACATGCAGGAACGATGAGACCTTGATGTAAAATTCAGACCGTGTGAGACTTATGGGGAATTTTTAAAGCCGTCCGAAGGCTCTATGTCGTCCTGTGCATAGAGGCCTGTACTGACATCCTGAAGTATGTAAACGGCGAGCGAGTAAACAGATCACGCAAAAATTCAACAGAGATCCGAACTAAGAGCACGTTTCCTGTAAGCACCTTACAGCTGCACAGTTGTGACCAAAGAAGGATGGATTCCAGTACGTAGGATCTACATTCAAACTAAATAATGATCTGTCTGCTGTTGAGAGTAGCTCAGTTGGGATTTTGACTCCACCGACTTATCAACTGAGAGTGGATACATTTACAGTGCGTCTGGAGATAAGGCATAAATGAACTAAGGCTGTCAGAAGTCAAAAACTGCTTTGATACTTTTCCTACACCATGTGTTTAAAACAGTACGACCTCGAAGTAGTGCTGTGCAATATTACGATATATGTCGTAGTGCGACAGAAAAATGTCTACCGTACGATATAATGCTCTATTGTTTATATCGTAATTTTAACGTGTGGGCTGTGGTTAGCTCGGCTAATGTAACTGCAGCAACGCTACTGCTTTGTGGTAGCAGTTTAGGTCACCTGCAAGAACTCCTTTACGGCACTGCTAACGTTTTCATCCATGCGTGCGAGAGAATACAACACGCAGGCATAAATATAGGAAATAAAACACACCTTAAACATATTGAGAACAATATTTAGGATTTGGTGACATTTCAAACGTACAAATAAAGATATAATTTCAACCTGGTTACATCAGCATTGACTTAGTGTTGGTTTGTGTTTCTACCGCTGCTTTTTTATCTATCCATTGTCTGCAGGTCAAGTCATGAATAATATTTGAATATCTCAAAGGTTTTACAGACACATTTGAAGCGCCGTGAGATGTTGTATATGCGATTGCGATATGGGATTGGAAGGAAGCTGAGAGATGCATTCACTGCTCCATCGAGGAATCAGATATTTCAATATTTTTTGTTGCGCTATCATCCAAATGCCTCCACGTTAGCGTTAGCCTTTCCTTCCTTTCCATATAAAAAGAGTACATTTTCATAGTCTTGAATAGTCATATTCTAGAAAATATTTTCTCTACTATATAAAAAAAATGAAAATGTAGGCTTGATATTAGTGATCATTTCTGTTGTACAAGGATTGCATGCCGTCCCCATAATTTGCTGGCATTTCTTTTTCATGGCGGTGTGTTACATAATGTTGTGTGAGTCCTCTTCAGTAACATGTGGAGGATGTCTTCCCTGCACATCCATGGGTGTTGTACTGCTTGAAGGTGGGGGACCAAGGAGGCATCTGAAACGCAACACAGTCACATAGTTTAAAGCTATGGAAAGCTAAGTTTAGCCAAGAGCCTATATTAGCCCATGGTTCATTTTTACTCCTTAGGATTTTTGCACTGCTTGGCACTTAGGTTTCCCTCACTGGCTTTGTGGCCACTCTTAGCCTTTTACGAGAAAGCGTGTATGGTGTTAGCACGTCTAGGAATATGCATGCATTTCATCATGTGCCACGATACAAAACATCAGTAAATGTCACGTCATGGTGTCGGAGTTAGCTGCCTCTCAGAATTGAGGAGCAAGGGTTTCTTCTTAGATGCGACATTTTGCACTCATGATCAACATGACAGAGATAAATTAGAGGTAAATCAATCATAAAAATGGCAGCGGCATTAAATTCCCGACCGTGCCTCAGTTGTTTTTATTGCAGCATACCCAGCAGGAGAACGCGTTGTCTTTTCAGTAATGTGTCAACACTCTTGTCCGAAAACTAATAAATTTGGTATTTTGCATGTTAACTTGAGTAGAAGTAGCTTCAATATTTGGATTAACAACTTGTCTTACTGAGTTGTCATTTGCTCATAAATCTGATGGGGTATACAGCTCAGCTTTCAAAAGATCCTCTTACAAATTAAGTCTCAGCTGGAGGTTCTTGTCATCTTTTATCTCGTCATTCAATCACCTCAAATGTTAATGAACACAATCCAGATGGAGAGGCCCTCTGAGTGACAGGACACTGACTTGCACAGATGGCTGTCTGTGTAATAGTGAGTGTTCGTGCTCCCTGCTCATCTCCGTCCTCCTGACAGCCAGGCTGACAGGGTGCTAACATGACTGCCCATGTGTCCTGCTCTCTTCTAATATTTGACCGCTCAAGGGTAACCGCTCCAGTTTCACAATCACATGGTTGTTTCTATCTGAGCGTCGCGTCTTTGTGCCTTTTTTTTTCCACTGATGCAATGTGTCATCATGCTCCAAGCTGGATTTTTGTATTTGGGCTTTTTCATAATGTACACATGCCTTTGGGCTAAACAAATAAACAGTGTCATGTTGCATCGTTATGCACATTGCATAATGATGTCACAGAGGTCTTTCATCTTTTTTGACAGTGATTAAGTAATCTAATAATTTTTGAGAGTCCAGTTTTGGCCTTATGAGTGTGAGAAGGTCTTTGTTTGATGTTGGTGCCTTTCAGTTTAACTCAATCTGCTGACTGAAGTTCAAAGAAGTTGAGCACAGAAACAGTTTGTGGGTGAGTTATGGAAAAACCCTATTAGCATCATAGCAGAGAGGGAACATGTTAAGACAAATCTCATTTTCACTTTTCCCTTCCTCCACTCTTCATTTCAACTCCACTGATAAGGTAACTCAGCTGAGAACCAGCTGTCTCTCTGTCTTCTGTGTCCTTGTCTTCATCTGTTTTGTTTCCTTATGATTCTCGAGGCCTGTCTAACTTCTGTTACTCCAGCTTGTTTCTTTTGGCGTCTTAGCCTTTCCCTTCCAGTGTATTTTGCACTTTATCATTAGACTACATGCTGTCCTGTACTGACAAGTTGCTCCTGTTTTTACAGTAGCCTGGCAGAGATAATGTAGGTTAGTCTGTGTTCCAGCTTTCTCCCCTTCACGTCGGCCCTGGCGGCCTTGAGCACACTTCAGGTACAGAGCAGCTATGTTCTGCTTCTGTTCTGTACTGCACGTTATGGGTAACCTTGAAAGTAGTTCAGCATAATTGAGTGGAGGTATGCAAGACATACGCAGGCTGAAATGAAACTTGCCAAAGCTGTGGAAGTTGCTCACATGCGCACACATGTGAGTTGTGTTGAAATAAGATTGACTTGCAGACACCTGAATGAGCTGCAGCAACAGCCTGGACCCTGCTAAGCCTCACGGGCCGAAATGATCAAGGAGGAGGGGGTGGAGAAGTATGAGTTAATGCAGTTTGCCTTGAGCAACACACAAGTAACAAGAGTGGGATTTTGTTTACACTGCTTATTTACACATGGTTTTTCACTTTCTGCCTTTGTCCTGCTCTCTGCCATAATTTTACTTTCCCTCCCTTGAGTTCATCTCTCTCCCTTTGTATCTCTGCTCATCCTCATCGCGCATTCGGCCTCCTTTGCTCTCCTCACTCACAGTATTTTCATTGCCCGTGCTCGAAGAGCTTATGTCAGTTGCTCTTCTAGGAGGTGCTTTCACTGTGGAGGATGTGATGTCATACAGCTTCATCATTCTTAGTTGAAAGGCGCCCATTGCTGACAGCATATTGTGCTGTTTTTAACCTCTTATCTTTGTTTTAAACCCTCATCATGATGTGAAAATAGCGACGTTGATGATGATATGTTTGAATCATCTTTCTGCAACTACTTGTACAGTAACTGGCATTGATTATCCCACACGTTCCTCTTGTGCGATCATCAATAAGCTGGCATTGTGCTGATATTTTGTTTTCCCTGTTTGTGTTTCAGGTACCCCAGTCAACATGTGTATTGTTCAGAGCAGAGCTTGTCTGGTCCAGGTCAGTCTCCCGGGGACAGAAACCCTGAAGGCCAGGAGCACGAGCAGGAGCAGGACTCCACGCAACACAAGGTGCAATGAAGTTTGGCACCTTTACTTTAAAGAACACATATGTTTGATAAATGATGTCAAATAACAATCCTTCCAACACCAACTTCTTAATTTCTAAAAAATCTGACCATACGGCCTCGAAAATATTTCATAATTAGTGTGTTTATTATTGTATTTTTTGAAAATGGATGGATATTTGGTGCTGGTTCATCTTGTGGATGGCTATGGGATGGTGGGCAGTATTATTAGACTCACTGCTCGTGGTGAAACGTATCCATGCTGAGTTGGCATAACACTAAGATGGTCATGGTGGGAGTTGGTTGATGCACCTTTGTGACGCACTAACCCTTGGTGAGAAACCCCTGGTCAGTAGTGGAAAGGTGAGGGGATTTATTGCTGCCACCAAGACAGAAGAAGAGAATATCATATCAGTCCTTTCACCGTATCTTAGTTCACAACTGATTATCTCGTTGTATGATTGAAAATGTGTCAAGAACACTCATAAAAAGTGAAAACAGTGTTCAGTACATGAAGATTAGAGTCACTTCTATGCAAAAAGTTACTTAGAAAGCAGCCCAGTAGCACGTTGTCAAGAACACACTGTAGGGTATAAGTCATGTAAGTGGTCGTTATACAGGTTGGGACCAGCCCTGTGGGGTTAGAGTTCAGAGTACACAAAGCTTACCCAATTCTCAGCCTCAGGGGCTGAACACTGTTTGAGACTAATCCATCTTAAGTCAGTCAACAAGAGTTTGCCCGAGGTGGGCTGATGCTGGCTCCAAGCTGGGTCTGGATTACATATTTGATTCCCTCAGCAATTATGAATGGGCCCTCAAAGTTGTGTGTGTCCATGTGCGCGTGAGTATTAGCATGAATGATAATTTGGGGAAGCGAGTGTGTTTTGGTATGCATGTGTAAGCACAGAAGAAGGGGAATCATTGTTTGTGGTCCAGCAACGAACAGGCGTGCCAGGGCAGTTCAACAGGCCTGGCAGTCTGTCATTGGCCTTTATAACACGGTCTTTGTCCACCAACAAAAGGCTTGTTTCACAACCTGAAATGCAAAGACCTTTTACATCTGACATTTTCACACAGAAATGCATTTTTTAACTAAACAAAATCCATCAATGATGTCTTTCAAAGAGATTGAATTGTCGTCCTGCGATGCTGCTTCCTTTTTGTGCGGCGATATTTCATGTGTTCAAACTGCTCGATCGACATTTTAAGTTGCCAGAGTGTGGAGTGTGTGATGACGTGGAGTTTTTTTTTTTATTTGTTTTTCACTAGGTGTTGGAAGAATGGACAGCACACTCATACGATATGGGGCTAGAGACAGAGAGAGCAGCACTAGAGAAGCTGGCAACACACAATGTACACCAAGAACAGGTAACATCAGACACTGTACATACCAGCTCTCAAAACTAAGGCTGGGTGACAAATGACAATATACAGGAGAACCAAGATGGTGCCAATCCTTTAAACAAAACAAAAAAAAAAAGGAAAAGAACGCTGAATCGTGAGTAGAAATCAGGGTATTTCAGCTTGCAAATATTCATTATTTTCCTCATCTTTTTTATTTTTATTTGGTTATTAAAGCAGGAAGTCCTAGAGAGGACAACACACGCAATAATGGTAAAGAGGGAAAAAGTAAATAATGAAAGAAGTCTCTTGTTAGGTTCCACTTATGGCTTTTAATCTTATTTTTGGTTGGAGCGAACTCTTTCAGTTCAAATATCAGAGTATGTTTGACTGAATATATAGATATCAGTAATAGGGATACATTTTAAGGGTGGCTGTTGGTGGATTTACCAAAAAAGGTTGATGAAACTAGTATTAGAGGTGGTGCTCGCTTTTTATTTTAGCTGTTGATGGATAATATTTTCTCCGAACTTTTGTTTGTTTTATCTCAACAGACTGTGAATCCTCTGGAAGCTGAGGTGAAGGAGACCAAGCCGGACCCGGAGTCAGATACTGTACCTGTTACTCCTGAGCCAGAACCCCACCCAGACCCCCAGGCTGATTTAGACCTGCAGACTGACACCCAGGACCGTGACCAGGAAGTCTCTGTGTCCACGCCAGAACCAGTTCCAGCACAGGGCCAAGTGTCCACAGATGCCCCAGCGCCAGCAGAGATCTTCAGCGACGCTCCTGCTGCACACCCCAGTCTGGACTCGCATCCAGCCACATCCCAAGATGAAGCTGAAAACACACCTACCTCACAGAGTGCCGGCCAGACCCACACAGGGTAAGTTCAGTTTCATTTCCTCATTCCAGAGACCTGCTCTCTGGAATTAGAAGTTGGCTTTAACCACAGAGAAGTCACATTGGTGAGCTAAAAATAAAGAAAACGCATGTTCCTCTTATGATGGTTAAAGCCAACTTCAACCTGGTCCAGGTACGATGTAGGTGAAACTGTCCCAATGCTGCCATTGTCATGCCAGAGGCTGCACATTTCCTTTGATATTTTTGTTTGTTAACTTTTGTTCCCTTCAGTTATTTGTTTTATTGTTTTATTTCAGTGATTTAGTTTTTTTTTAGTTAACCATGGTTAGACTGATCACAAACTGAAAGAGAAGCTCAAAGGAATGTTGGCCTCACATCCTGGATAGTTCACTTGTCATGGAACTAGCGGACAGCGTCATGAAGTCACCCCGAACGACTCATGTACAGTGAAACTTTGTCAAAAGGACTTTGTAGCAGAAGTTCGTGGACTTTGTGGAAAATCACCTGTGTGGAAAAGGAACTCTGACCAAGCTTAGTCCGGATACCCCCTTGGCTGAACTTTAAAGAAGAATACATCCGTCCAGTAGCAACTTTTGTGTTGAACTTGTTTCTCAAAGCGACCATCAACATCAGAACATCTTAAGACGTGCGCTTCAACCGTCCCACCAGCGAGCGACCTCTCCGTTCCCTTCGTCCATCCATTTCTTCCCCTACTCTCTCTTTCTCCTGCTTTACTCTGCCTTTTTCTCCGTCTGCTCTGTGTCCTTTATCTCCTCTTCCTCGCCCCCTTCCCCACCTCTCTTCCACCCCATCCTCTTGTCTCTACCCTCCCCAGTGTATGGAGGTGTGGTAAACACCATGTCCTTTCTTTCCCTCAGTGCAGTGTGGGTTGCCAGTGCAGGAGATGAACTCCCAGTAGACAGCTTTGTCTTTGCCGAGCACTCTGATTCACAGTGCGGGGTCATTCCCCCCGAACTGGCAACCTGTGAAAACTCTCCTTTTGGCAGCCCTCTCCTCAGGTGAGTTTCTAACCCCCGGAAGCCAATCAAAGCACAGAGACAGGTAATGAAGTAACAAGCTACACCTCTCTGCTGTGCGCAACCGTCGTCCGCTGGCCTTGCTCTCCACTTACTGCTGCTTTTTTATTTTTTATTTCTTTTTCCATCATTTTGCCTGCTCAAGACCGAGGACTGTCAATGCTTTTAAATAAATTCAGTATTTTTTATGCTTTGCATCATATGTCCAGCCTTGCTGAAGACTTATTTGTGCTCTCCGTCCTTCTTTATCCTCATTCCTCCCATCTCTGTTACCTTCTCTTCCCTCAACTCCTCCTCCCTCTCCACCTCCTTGGCCCTGTATCTGTGCTACAGTGTGGATGAGGCTGGCATAGAGGACCAGCGGTCAGACCAGAGCCAAAGCCCTGGTCCTGAAGCAGAGGTCCAGTCTCCTTCAGGCCATGTGGACCAGGAACAACAGCAGCAACCGGAGCTGGAGGACGGGCTATCTGATTTGGACCTGGAGGGCAACACTTCCAAACACCACCACGAACAGAGGGTGAGCAACTTGTGGTTCCCCAATGTTTCTCACACGTATCAGTGTAAAATAAATTCAATGGAGAAACAAGCTTTTTAATTTGATTACAGCATCCAAAGCTTTTAGTGAACACCAAATTCAAGGATTATCACAAGAGTTGGCATGGGGGAAATTTTGACTGTTCAACCCTCATCAGATGTAAACATGGACAGGTGGCGAAAAATCTCTGCTGTGAGAAGAAAGTATGGCGAGTGTGCACAGCTGTTAGCAAAGAGTAGTGTTGTTTTTGGCGGCCTGTTTTAATTTTAGTCTTAGTCTAGTCTTTGTGTCAAGCTGTCATCTTAGTTTTTATTAGTTTTAGTCACGTTCTTTTTAGTCCAGTCAAGTTTCAGTCGACTAAAAGTCTGAGCATTTTAGTCTTATTTTAGTCAGAATTATCCGTGACTATTTTAGTCTAGTTTTAGTTGATGAAAACTGATGACATTTTAGTCTAGTTTTAGTCAATGAAAATTGTATTTTAGTCTCTTTTTAGTAATGCAATTCTATTTAACCCGGTCAGTATAGTATAAGTACCTTGTAGTATAGTATGGATTTAGCCAAACCCATTTCACAATTCAAACAAGGTTATCTTATTATTATATTATTTTTACCTTATAGACTCAAGAATACGTCCATTCCAGACACGAAGACACTGATTTGAGTTCACAACATATTTATTTTACCAAGCAAAGCCGGCTGGCCGGCCATCGGTCCGTTCTCTCTGTCAGCTGTCTGTCGTTAACGCTAACCGACCGCAGCTGCATCTTCTAAATAACGCCACGAGTGGAAACTAATGCTGTGACGTCGCCCGTGACTGCGCAGTGCGACCTGATGCAGCCCCTGAAGTGAGACACAGGAAACAGAAATACTGCAAAATAATAATAATAACAACGCGACTAAATGAGACGAAATAACGTCATAACATTTCGTGTGCTCTCGTTTTAGTCAGTGAAAATGAAGAGACATTTTAGCAGTTTTTATTTTGTAAACCACATTTAGTCTCGTTTTTACTCGTCACCAATATTGCATTATATATTTAATTATAGTTATCGTCACACGACCAGCATTTACGTTGCATCTCGTCTCTTTTTTGTCACGTGATAAAGGTTCGTTGACGACGATGTTTAGTCATAATTTTCGTTGACGAAAGCAACACTAGCAAAGAGCAGTGGCAGGTGCTGAGTCGACGCACTTCCAGATGCTGTTTTCATGGTTGAACGGTAATGAAAGATGAGTGTATCCGGGGGAATTTACGCATTTTCACATGGATTGTGTGCGTTGTGTATTTGTACATTACTCTGCTGTTTTGAAGCGGAGACCTGGTGACTAATCTGCAAGTGGCTGGTAATGACTCCTGCCGGAACTGTTGGGGTGTTTACATAAGAGGCCGTCTGAGTTTTTTAGGATCAGACTCTCGTGAGGTCCAAAAGGGTGCTTATATAATCCATCAAAATATTATTCACAGCTCAGTGCATCTCAATGCTTTCGTGGCCAGGGGCTAACTGACCGCCATGAGCTGTGGACGGGAGTCATTTGATTGTTCTAACACACACTGTGCCTTTGTGTTAGTGACTGGTCAGAGCGTGCAATTCATGTAGTGCACCACAAACGTCAGGATGCAAATAATCTCATCACATTTAGCAATAGACATAAATTTACAATGCACTGTGTTCTTGCATGAAATAAGCATGTAAGGGGATTTGGTGAGGTGTAGCTGTCACTCAGGGCCTGTATGTGTCCGTCTGTGTGTCTCAGGCAGGGGATGCCAGTACTGCCAGGGAGACTGATCCCTCAGTGCCCAGCAAAGAAGACATCCCCACCTTCGACGAGTGGAAGAAACAAGTCATGGAGGTGGAGAAAGAGAAAAGTGAGTGCATACATTATTAAAGCACACATTTAGAGACATGCGCACAAATGGAAAGAGAGACATTACAGCTGTGCACTGTCCCGTAAGGACGTTTGGATCCAGAGTCTCTCTTTGAGGCTTTTTGTCTCGCAAAGATGCACAACTCCAAGATAGCCTAATGATGTTAGTCTCAGTTTCTGACACCGGCCCAGGCACAATTTGCAGCGTTGCTTCTGTAGACAAAAGAGGCCTTCAGATGTCAGTTTCAATCTGCATCTAATTTTGCTTCTTCTTTGTCCTTCTTGGCACTAGGTTTTCGTGCATTGTCTACCTCCTCTACCTCTACCCCCTTTTCTCTTTTGCTTCCTTCCTTGTGTTCTATTCCTGTCTGTCTCTCTCAACATCTCCCCCTTGTTCTCTCTTTCTCCCTGTGCACGTCATGTGCAGTGGTCAGCAGAGCGTGTGTTTATGCATGTTGCGTAACCCCTCGACTCGTTCCTCCCAGGCAACTCTTTTTTTTTTTTTTTTTTTCCACTGTCTGTAATTGGCCTAACCTAACACTCCATCTCTGTCCAGGTCAGTCTCTCTATACCTCAACCAGCGGCAGCCCCCATCCAGTGAAGAAGGTCCAGAAAAACTTCAAGAATAACTATGCCTCTGTGGAGTGTGGTGCCAAGATACTCTCTGCCAACAATGAGGCCAAGGTTAGACACACATCGCTGCTGTCCCCTGTCGCCTACACACAAACACACGCACTCTCACAGCTGAAGATACAGATGTCTTACTGTTCTGTTGTATCAGCAGATGGATGAAACCGACTCCAAAACCTCTTGTGCATTAAAGATAAGCATTTAAGTGTAACCTGGCGTAGATGTTTGGTCTTACATTAAACAGTGTTCACAGGCTGTTAAGGCTCACTGTCATTCTTCTGTCTCTTCTTCAGAGCACCTCAGCTATTCTCATGGAGAATATGGACCTTTACATGCTCAATCCTTGCAGCAACAAAATCTGGTGGGTGAACTGAAAAACACTACTGCTACACATTTTTGTCTGTAGCACAGCCTGATTTTAGACGTGCCAGTTTCTTTTTTTTTGATACTTTTTATTTGGTATTTTCAATTTAAGAGAAAACAAGTTGACAACAAGCTGTCAAGGAAATAAAACAAAAACACAGATGAAAACATGGGGGCTCCTCAGTTGATAATCCTATATTTAATGTCCAGTGTCTTTACTTGTTAATGTGTAGCATTCTCAATAGTTTTGATAAAAGCAGTCCATTTTTCCCATTTCCTGGGAAAGGTTGCTCCTCTAGATCTGAGAGAGAAAGTCATCTTTGCCATTAAACACATTTCCTTCACTCTGTCCATCCATTGGTTCATGCTTGGAGGCTCAGTTTTATACCAGCATTTTGTTATAGCTTTTTTACAAGCCATCAACAGTATTTTACGTAGATACCAGTCTTTTTTAATAATCACATTTTCGTTTAAGACACAAAAATAGAGGACCATCACATTGTTAGGAATTGTGTATCCCAAGATCTTTCCCACAGTAATGCATACGTTACCCCAAAAAGTTTGGACTTTTGGGCATAGCCAAAATATATGGGAGTGGTCTGCGTTCATGTTTCCGCACTGCCTCCAACACTGTTGAGAGAATTTGCTTTTTATAAGAGGTGTAATGAAAAAACGAATCAAATTTTTCCAGCCAGATATTCTCCACTTCTTTGAACTTGTAGATGAATGCTGTGCACACCACATAGAACGCCAATCCTCCTCTGATATTTCTATGTTTAGTTCTTTCTCCCACTTTGCTTTAATGTATCCTGTGTTGATCCCATTCTGTTTCTGAAGACCTTGATAAATTTTTGAAATTATTTTTCTATTCTTCTTTTTATAGGCTTCAGTCAGAATGTCTATCACTGTATTGCCCTCTCTGGACAATGTTGGTTTGATTCTTTTATTGTAATAATCTCTTATTTGCAGGTATCGGAAAAAATCTTTGTTTTCTAGTCCAAATTCTTTTTGTAACTCTGTGAAATTTTAAAAGAGCCCTCTGTGGGTTAATGTGCATACTGCCGTAATGCTCGTCCCACCGTCGTCTGAGTCCAGCATCACTGATTCCTGGTTCAAATCTGGAATAGAGCAGGCCAAATTAATAATTTGTTATCTCCCTCCATATTGTATTCTTTTACCATCTTGCTCCACATAACCAGTGTTTGTTTAATAATTTCATTTTTGCTTTGTTAAGCCAGTTTGTTTCCTATGTCCCCTAATATTGCCTGAATCAGACGTGCGAGTTTCATATGAGTTCATGTGTTCGTGAACATTCTCTACTTTCCTCTCCAGGTTTGTGATAGAGCTCTGTGAGCCCATTCAAGTCAAACAGCTGGACATCGCTAACTTTGAGCTCTTTTCATCAACACCTAAAGACTTCTTAGTTTCCATCAGTGACAGGTATACATCACTTTGTTTCTTCTGTGTTCAAGCTGGCTGTGTATTTCAGTCCAGCTCTTTTGCTGTTGTTCACACTGGTGTGTCGCCTGCAATTAACAAGTAACAATTGATAGAGCAGGCAGGAAGGATTATTGCATGTATTGTCCTGATTTAGACCAGACCAGTAGAAGAAAACAGTAGTCAGTAGTTGTGATGATCAAATTCAGCACATACAGAAATCTGCAAATATCACATTTCTTCGCTTTAAGCATGGCTGCACATGGACTGACACTCATAACACAGTTGAGGTTTAATGTAAAGTCATAATATCTAAAAGTCATTTTAAAATGCAGAATGTGTAGCCTTTGAAATTTCAGTTCTCATGTAATGACGTAAATGCCAGCAAGTTTCTTACTTCATGGTTACTAATTGCATTTGTATTATGATGAATTGGAGAAGGTTTTCATTTTTGGAGGTCGTCAAATGGGTTCGCACTCGTTCATAGAAAAACATATCCAGAGCCGGACTGGGTAAAATCATCTCCTTGCTCCTGTATTATCAGCTCTAACTTTAGTGCTGCCTGAGCTTGTGTTGTCTTGTCGAGATTTATTTCCAGCATCATCTCGCACCACAACTCATAAATTCCCCGTCTGGAATGCAATGACAGACCTCCAGTCACATGCAGTACATCGGCATTTGCTCCCAGCCTTTGAGAACTTGCCAAATTTTGTTTGAAGCACAATGTCGCCCTCACGCACAGGCATCTCACCTTTCCCTTGTTCTGTCTGCAGATATCCCACCAACAAGTGGGTAAAGCTGGGTACTTTCCACGCCCGTGACGAGCGCATTGTCCAGAGCTTCCCACTGGATGAACAGCTTTATGCTAAATATGTGAAGGTACAGCTTTTTTCTTCCTCTTGCACTAATTGTACACTTATGCCTCAAGGAGAAGAGCAATAAACAATTAATTTATTCACAGAATATTGCAATTCCTAGTCAATAAATATACACAGACGCATTCATACACATGAGTTAAGGCTGGAGTCAAGCTCAGGGGACCCACTTATGACTTCATGGTAAATTAGTCGTGCCGTCAGCGCTGCCTGTGACCCCTCCCTTTAGCTGGAGGCAGAAATATGACTTTGTGTGAATGAATGTGAGATTTCATGACAGAACTTCCTCTGTAGAAACTAAAGGGCAGATCATTACCATCGGGCGGATTATGTTTGAGTGTTGGGTGTCACAACTCATCGGGCCAAGTTGGTCCGACCCTGTTGGGGCCAAACACTGAGGACAGTCAGGAAATGAAATCATCATCGTTTGTTTGCCTTCTGCTCAAGTCGTTCCCACGATTACTTTAAACTTTTAAACATTTGATTTGTACAGCTGAAAGCAGGACCTCTGGCAAACAAGCAGGACGGTGCTGTGGCGTGCTTTAATTTTATTCGAGAGTTCATTCAGGTTGAAGTGTCAGCTGATCTTACAAACATCTGCCTGCAACTCTGACTGCAGGGTTTACAATCAACGCTTTGTGCATCTCCACATCCAAAATTTCACCCAAATTAGCCTCCTCTTGGCTTAAACTGAAGCATAAATAACCACGGCTCTGTTCTTTCTGTCGCACACATGGCCTCCTTGTCGTTGAGTGTATTGTTCACTGTATTTATTCAGTCATTCAACGTGTGCTCCATTCTGACTGACTGGAGCCCAAACAGGAGCGTCTTTTAGTGAAAATCAATAGCATGTTGAGTGTCAGTTAGTGCTGAATCCATCCATTTTTCACACAAAATGTCACTGGTCACAGGACAACACCAGGCTGCACTGATCTGAACCAGCATTGATTGAAAAGTACGCTTCTCTGAGCTGTCTGTCTCCTCACACCTCTACCCTCTGTGTTGCTCACTAATTATTCATTGTGCAGACTTGTTGCTGAGATGATTATCCTTTTCATGTGGCAGGTGTGGGTGTTATGAGTGGGCGCTGACTGTGATTCGTGTGCTCTGTTACGAAATGATGTTTTTATTACATAAACTGATTTTTTTTTGTCCAGAGAGTTTGAGGATTGTCTGCTTTGGTTACCACTCTGATCTAAGCAGCTGAAAACGGTTCCGTCCTGTTCGGATGTTTTACGTCTGTCCCGAGCGTGTCTGCCTGTCCCTCTGTCTCGCTTGTGCTGCTTTCTGTCTGTTTGTTAGAAACCTCTTTCTACAACCCCGATTCCAAAAAAAATAAAGGGATACTGTGTAAAAACAAATAAAACAGAATGTGGTAATTTGCTAATCCTTGTTGACATATATTCAACTGAAAACACTAAAAAGACCATATATTTAATGTTCAGCTTCATTGATTTTTGTATGCTTATTCTGAATTCAGCCTGGAAGATCAGTCGTTCACAAGCGAGGATGGAGCGACGTTCACCGCTTTGTGAACACGTGATTGTATCAGGAACACTTTGTAAAACCTTTGTTCGTGAACGCAGCTCACTTGCAAATGATTGCATTCTGTTTTATTACGTTTTTCACAGCGTCCCGACTTTGTTGGGATCAGAGTCGTAGTATTTTGCTTGTGGCTTGTTGTAGAATAATGATTGAGCGTATACCAGCAGTGTGTTTGTCTTATGAGAGAGCCAGACTGTGAGCCAATGCCTGACTTGCTTGTAGCTTGAATCAGTCCTTACTCATTTCTTTCTCTTGTTTTCTTTCTCTCTCTCCTCCTGTCCTTCTCCTGTATTCCTCTCGCATCAGATGTTCATCAAGTACATAAAGGTTAGCCCTCTTCTCTCTCTGTCGGAGGTCACGATTAGCTGTTAATGCACTCCTGTAATGTTGTCGTACACTTAAATGGGTGAGCTTTGGCAGAACATCATCTGTAATGCATGTGAAAGATTTTAAACAAGTAGAATATGCACACAAGCCTTGTTGTCAACGCTTGGCAATTCTAGTATTTATTTTGACGTGTTTGGTGGTACTGCGGGTTTGTGGAGTGGGAGCACATATATTATTGGCTGGGGCAGTGTTGTGAAGGTGTGGATGATGTTTCAGTGAAGCCGTTTGTCCATTTTCCCTGCAGGTTGAACTCCTCTCCCACTTTGGATCAGAACACTTCTGTCCACTCAGTCTCATCAGGTAAGAGAGTAAATACTGCTCTGTTCTATTCCAAGACCTCTTTTTTTGAGTTGTTACATCTAAATAATCCAAAAAGAATTAATAAACCACCACACAGAGGACTAAAACCCAGCCTGCAAACCAGCTGTCAAATGAACTGAATGAAGTAACAGCACAGAAATGTTTTGTTACTTCACACTGTTCTGTGTTTCACCTGGGTTTGTCATGCTGAATGATTGATTTCACACAAATGCACACACAGAAAGGTCAGTGGGCCTACATGTGTGTCCCAGATCAGCTGTTGTGGTTTCAAGGTGCAGTAAAACTCTCCTGCACATTTTCACAAGAGGGTCACAATAGATTACAGTAAAATTACTTTTTTCTTAAAATTTGATCTGAGCCCCTGAAACAGTTCACCTCCTCTTCTTCTTTTCTTTTCTGGGGGTACTGTAGGTTTGTTTGCGTAACACAATGTGTGTGTCTTGTTTAGGGTGTTTGGTACCAGCATGGTGGAGGAGTATGAGGAGATAGCAGATTCCCAGTACCCTTCAGAAAGACTGGAGTATTTGGATGAAGACTATGGTAAGCTCATGATCTGTTACGTCTCTAACAGGGAATTGTTGTCCGGCTACTTTTGCAGCATCAATTGTAAATTTATCATTTTTTACCCCACTAACAGAAGAAGATGAAGGCAGGTATTAACCTGAACATCATTTCAAACCGCCTCACCTGACAGCACAATACATGCACTGCAATTTAAGACAGCAAAGGATCCTGAGAAGAGAGTCAAATGACATTCTTGCTGTTCAACTTAGTCACCAAATACCTCGTGCTGGAGTTAACTATTAATACCAGCTGACCTTTTGCACCTCAGTATCCCTGAATGACTCCTTCCTTCTTGTGATGTAATTGTGTTTTGTGTATTTTGAAGTGGAGGTGTGTGTTTGTTGAACCTGCAGTGTGTCCTTTTCTGCAGATTATCCACCTGGCTACCAACCATCAGAGGCCAAGGCTTCTAAAAACCTGCTCGGTTCAGCAACCAGTATGTACACACAGACGCACGCATGCATGTACGCTGCATTAACACGACTAACTGACAGCAAATAAGCTATAACAATACGGTCGACATGAGCAGAAGTTGAGTCTGTTTTGGGTTTGCATCACTGTCCTTAGATAACTGATTAAAGGATAATTAAAACATTAACACAGTAACACATTAATCAGTATTTTGAAGGGTTAAAAGCAGAGCAGCAAGCAGCATGGTAACACACATACACATAGATGTATTCTGAGGTCTGGGTTGCAGAAATGTTGCAGCTTGTACTCGACTTTTTAAACCACACACACATGCAAACACACTGGTGCCCCTCTGTCTCCTGATTTAGCGAAGGGAGGACCGGTGCACCCGCACACACACACAAATACTGTACGTACAGATCTTCTTCAGAGGGATATGTCCTCTTTTTTTTTTGAGAATGAGAGCTGAAGGAAAACGCTGCTAAAGAAAGTTCAAGACAGAAAAGTAAAACAGTGGAAATAATGTCAGTGTCAGAGAGGAACGTCATGCCAGAGCCTGTGGTTTTATTAATACGTGTTTGGCCGCAAGCTGCTGCCTGTAAACTTATTTACCAGAAGTCTCATGCCTTTCAGGATAACTCTGTGTGTGTGCTCTTTTCCTGTAGATGCCATCCTAAACATGGTAAACAACATCGCTGCTAACGTGCTGGGAGGAAAGCCAGAGCTGGAGGGTGGAGCAGACACAGGAGGTACTCATCCCTCCAACACTTAATACTTCCGTTTTTCCATCACGCTTCACCTTTCATATCCACAACTCCGTCTTGTAAATGGCCACTTTTCTGATTTTCCACACATATCCTGTCATTGTAGTGTGGGAAGACAAAAATCTGACACAAATAACCCCACTGCGGTCTGTGTCTCCAGAGCTGTTTGTGGGATGCTGCATTTAACCGCATGTCTTGCACCATTTTGACTTACTCGCATAGCACTGACTCAAAGATATGAACTCTATTTAGTTCTTAGTTTCATGGGCGCAGACAGGAGTTTTTCACTTGAGACGGTTTGCTTTAGTTTTTAGCTTTATATCCCAATTGCCCTACGCTGAGTTAACTAAACCGTGTATTTTAAAGGTGTCCTGTGCCTGAAGTAACACTGTGAAAGTACTGTGAGACACTGCTGCTCTGCTAGCCTGCTTGACACACAGTAACAGGCGTACTTCAGGTTCACGAGGTGAAACGGCGTTCTCTTGTGTTTGAAACGTAAGGCTTAAGGCGTAAACAGCCACTCCTTGTCACAAGACAACGTGATGCATAACTGGTTTATCCATACAAAAAAACACATCATCGTTTCCAGATTAACGCTCGTAAAAAAAAAAAAAAAAAAAAAACTCGTAAAGATTGTTTCACACGAGTTACCCACCCAACCTACGTGTTTGTCCTTTTCATTTATAAGGACTACATGAATACTTTTCTTGAGATTATTGCAGAACAGAGTTAATGGAAATAGTTATTCACATTTTCTTCCACAGATTTAATAGCGTAATCTTAAACTAGCAGTTGCATAGAAAACCTTGATACCGTCCTGATCTGTGCTCCCTCTCTCGCTGCTCGGCTGCCCTTTTTCCTCCCTCTCTCCGTCTCTGACTGCCAGCCTGCCTGTCTTCCCACATATTGTTTGGATTAACTGCTCCTAAAACTAGGTCACTTTATTTCCTGCGAAAGTGCGAGCGTGTGCATAGCTTTGAAAGCTTATGTGTATATATGCTGAGAGAGCCAGATGTTTATATGGCTTTTGGCAGGAGGTCCCCAGCAGCGTCGAGGAAGAACTTTGGCTATCTGTGTTTTACTTCTTGGCAGAGGAGCACAGATGAATTAAGACCGAGGGGGGCCGATGACGCCAAGGCTGTTCCTCCCCCTGTTTACCCCACAGATTCAATATGACTCTTTTTCTCTGCTTTCCTCACGTAGCATCTAGCTAAATGCTTTATGCTCCTTTACAATTTCTTTATGGATTTGTGTTTCTTTCCTTTAACTAAAACAAGGTGTATTCTTGTTGGAGAAAAACTAAAAAGTGTCTCTTTTACTGCTCTTCTTTAAAGTTAGAGGTCTGATTTCCATTTAGACCAGCAGTGAGCAGGAAGGAGAGAGTGTGGGAGAGAGTTCGAACTGGACTAGACTGGTTCACAGTATTTCTGACTTTCCCAAACATGGGCTTGCAGCCACACTGTGCTGCAGAAAGGCTCTCTGTTCTGCACTCCTACGGCCGCATAAGCCCCGCTTCCATCAACGTGTTTTTATGCACATTTTGAAGTATCACATCAGAAAAAGGTTGATGGAAATCATTAAATTCAAACATAAACTTTGCAAAAAAAAAAAAAACTTCTCTAAAAAGAGGTAATGTGCTTAATGGGAGATCTAAACACCTGTTAAGAATAAGCTCTGGCGTAGTGAAGATTTAACTCACATGACTGATCAGCTGTCTGCAGATTAAAACATCTAATTGCTCCACACAGCTGTGATGTAACCTTGCTCCCATTAGTTAGTTTTTGACATTTTCACAGTTTGAGGTTCAACTGGCGCTCTTTTAAAAGCTTCTTTTTGTTGCATCCTCTTCTTCTGCAGTGGTATAATGGTTTTCCTGACATTAAAACTTGTGACACGTTTTAATGTCCCATAGCATCCTTGAGAAACCTGCAACTGCCAAGTTCTGTGGCTCTGTGCAGTCTGAAACAATAAGCGAGTGTTATCATATATGATAATTGTGTGTTTGTCTAAATGACAGGTAATATGACAGAGAGGGGTGAAAACGAGAGCGCAGAAGTTACACCAAAACCAGCTGAAACACCTCAGGACTCTGCAGCGTAAGACCAGTAAATCGTTATGAATGTGAACTGATTTATATGTTAAGGTTGAGCTACGTCGTTTCACATCATTTGTCTTCTGTAACTGTCCAAAAAACTAAATTTGTGTCCGTGTCTCTCCTCCAGACTGGAGCCTGCAGAGCCAGAACACTCTGCAGCCCCGGAGGACTCCAGTGTCACCAGTGATCCTTCCACACCTTCCCCCTCATCACCCGACTCCCATGAGGACAGACAGATTGTCACTCTGGTAGAGGAGGAGGAGGATGAAGAGCCCAGACAGTCGACTGTCACCCTGATGGAGGAGGAGGGAGAGGAAGAGGAAGAGAAGAGAGAGGAGGAGACGAGGAGGGAGGCAGACAGGAACCAGTGGGAGAGCCAGACTTACTGCCCCTTCTCCTCCTTCTCCTCCCTGTCTCTGTCCTGCATGGCCACCCTGCCGGAGCTGCTCCACCGCTGGTGCTCCGCCAGGCTGGCCAAGGAGAGGCTCCGCAGCCTCAGGCGGAGGCAGCTGAGCCTTCAAACGCAGACAAACGCTGATGCAAACACTCCTTCCCTCACACACACACCTCCCCTGACCCTCGCCCCTGTTCCCACGGCGCTAAAAGAAACCCTCCCCCTCACAGAAAAAGAGCCCGAGATGCCCGTTAAGGGCCAAAATGAGGGCAACATTGAGGGTGAGGTGCCCACCACACATCCTGACACTGACACCCCTGACTCACACACTCCAGAGCTCAACATCCTCCTAGAGCCCAGCAGAACGGCCACCATCCCCCCTCATAGTTACTCAGGCGTCCATAGCTCCCTGGCCTGGCCTACCCCCACCCACGAGGAGAGGATCCTTCCTCCCATTAAAGACGCAGCCCTGGACCCCGTCCCCACTCCACCCCTCCAAGCCGTCTCGATCCCCGAGACGCAACAGGCCAGCAGCGCCACCCCCACCCTCATCTCTCCCCCACAGCTTGTAGCCTCTGAGACGGCTCCTCCTGGCGTTGTGGTGTCCCCTGTTAAGGAGCAGTCTGTGCAGCCTCTTCCCACTGCGTTGAGGCCTGAAGACCTCATCCCCCCTCCCACTGAACTGCCAACAGCTCTCCCACCGACTGACACTCATACAGACGCAATAAAGTCAGGTGCAGACGGTGGGGAATCACAGAGACACAGTGTCCCTCCTTCTCAGACTCATGGGGAGCAGGGGGACGCTCTCACTCAGACAGGAGAGCCCCATCGGGTAGAGGACACGGTGGACGAGGACCTGTTAAGCTCCAACGGGAACGGGAACGTCCACCGGACAGCTACAGACTTCTATGCAGAGCTGCAGAATGGTGGAGATTATAACGGTGGAGCGGTGAACGGGAACGGCGTGTTATTGAACGGGGGAGCGGTGCACGGCTCCAGCCAGAAGGAGAGCGTGTTCATGAGGCTGAACAACAGGATCAAAGCCCTGGAGATGAACATGAGTCTGTCCAGCAGATACCTGGAGGAGCTCAGCCAGAGGTAAACCTCAGAATCATATCGGAATAACTAGATAGCACTTCTTCCAGGTGCCATTATACCATGAATTCACAACATTTAAAGGAAGGGTTCCTGTTATAGTTGTAAGTTTTTGCATTCTTGTTGCTCAGATACCGTAAACAGATGGAAGAGATGCAGCGAGCGTTCAACAAGACCATCATCAAACTGCAGAACACCTCCCGCATTGCTGAGGAGCAGGTACATGAAGGCACGACGAGTTGAAGCAGAACAGTCACGCGCGATTGTCTGATAGCTCTGACTGACAGATGACAAACTGTGCTGCGTTTCAGGACCAGAAGCAAACCGATTCCATCCAGGTCCTGCAGAGCCAGCTGGAGAACGTCACCAAACTGATGATCAATCTCACCGCGACGGTCGGCCAGCTGCAGAAAGAGGTAACGATTACATGTTCACAAACCAGTTCAGAAGCAATGTCTGTTTATCGCATTAGCTTTCAGAGCTGACTAACACTGTAATATGAGACCAAGCTAATCAGTGTAGAGATTTTATTTCTCTGAGGATAATAATAATCTGCATACAGGGTGTTCCTGCTGGATCGTGTGGCTTCATTAACACTGTTCATCGAACAGACTTTTCCTTTTCTCTGCCGAACACAAACCAGAGGTAGAAATGTGTGAAGTTTCCAGCTTGTTATTCACTCTGATCTCAGCCACAAGGTGTGTGAAGTCATACCGAAGTTTAACAGATAGTGTGGAAATGAGGCTGCGAAGCACATTTTTGAAGCTGAACAGGGGGATACTGACGAGATGATGGCTGAAAGAACATGGACAAATCAGACTAATTACAGCAAATGCTGTATGTGACTCATATTTGAATATTTGAAGCCGCTCCAGCGAACTGTTAACTGAGACATGAGATGAAGAGCAGTTGGTGGTACGACATACATACAGCAACCTTGCAAAACACAGTTCAGTTGTCCCAAAATATTTCTGAAGCCACTGAACTCTCTGACTTTCTGACCGACGTTCATTGAGAGCTTTCGGCTCCAGTACAGCTGTTTGACAAGAGGACGTTTTGTTTCCTTAAGGATAGAATAACATTGGAAATACACGGGTTTATGAAAGATAAATATGGATGAATGTAGTTGGCCGACACAGCGGGGAAGGAATTTCTATTACAACTGCTGAATTATAAAAAATGTACCACATACCACAAACCAGGAGAATATGCTTTTTATTTTAGACCTTTCAGAGCAAAACAGGTTTCCAGGAGTAGAATGGCTCATTAGTTATTTGTATTGTCCTTAATCAATGTGAGCTACTGTCTCCATGTTTTCTCCATTAACAAATTGGATATTTAATTCATACTTTGTCACCTTAAAGCGAGGAAAGACCTCCGCAAGACGCAGCCTCGCAGAGTCTCCGTTTCAACTTGTGTCGAAAGTGCAGACCTCGAACATTATATCAATTTTTAAATTGTGTTGATAGACCAAATAAAACCAGAGTTGTAATATAATCGCAGAAACAGAAAAACAGAGCTGTAATGAAAGTTTATGGGAGTGTAACAGAAGTGCTGGCAAGCAGAAAGTGCTTGCATAAAAAAAAAACACGACAACCACTCTCCTATTGGTGGAGGAATGAACTACATCAATCAATCAATCAATCAATCAAAAATCAGGGGGAAAGTTTCTTTTGTTTCTTTGAGTGGCATAGATAATTTGTGTGCCATTACACTGTTCTTGTAAATATTTGTACAAAAAACGCCTGGGTATTGCCTGCATTTATGTAAATAGTGGTAAATTACTTTGTTGTGTGCCTAAGATTGTATATAGATTTTGAAGTTTACTATTTATTTTTGCATTCTAAGTTCTAAAAATGGTTCATTAAACATATTTGTGGTTTTCGCAGTAAAAAATAAAACTTTTTTCTACTCGGATTTTATGTTTTCTGTGTGATTTTAGGTCCACTGTGTTAATATAGTATGTCAAAATGGAAAAAAAACTGTAAATCCACACATGTGAGGTTGTGCTGGGACTGCAAAGGGTTAATATGCATGTGTACAAAACCGGGTTGTGACTCTCGGACTTTCTGCTCTGCAGGTGTCTGACCGTCAGAGCTACCTGGTGGTCTCTCTGGTTCTGTGTCTGGCTCTGGGCCTCCTGCTGTGTATGCAGTGCTGCCGCGGCTCCGCTCCCAGCCCCAACACCAACGCTGCTGCCCTTCCCAAGAGCAACCACTACCCCAGCCCCAAGAGGTTTGTCTCACGCACACATTCCTGCCATGTATGAATAGAACATCTCTGTCGGCTTTGCTTTTAATTTATTGAGTTATATATCAGCTCATTGTTCTAGCGTTCTCAGATCTGTCATTATGATCCCCGACATTGCTGCTTTTGAACAGAGCGCATCGGATCACTCCCTCCCCTCACTTGTCATCCGTTTGCTTTAATGCTGTCAGTCCTGTCCTGCAACTAACTGCAGGAAGCTTGAGAAGCGACAGTATCAACGCTTAAGTAACGTCAGTGTCATTTTTCTTGTCAGATGCTTCTCCTCCTATGACGATATGAGCCTAAAGCGCAGGGTGACCTGTCCGCTTGTTCGCTCCAAGTCCTTCCACCTGTCCTCTACAGAAGGTAAGAGCCCACGCTCCTGAACACACACATGCACACACACACTGCACACAAGTCTCTGTTTTTCTGTCTCGTGCGTTTCTCCTCCCCTGCCTTTGTCATTGAAACATAAGCAACATTATCGCCACTGTAGACCCTTTCGGGCTAGTTGCATCAGACTGCTGTTGCCACATAACTGTGCCCATCCAAGCACTATCCTTTCCTCATTCTTTCTATCTTTCCAGCTCTCATTCTGTCTATCTCCACGGCTTCCTCTCACACCACGCTCAGTGGCTGATATGCCTGGTGTTGCCAGTGCTTGAGCAACACAAGCCCACAGGAAGAGGCTGGTGCAAGCAATAAAAGAAGTCTTTCACTCATGAAACCTAAAACTCCCCCTGCTGTTCATTATCCCTCAACTATCTGTGTGTGTGTGTGTGTGTGTGTGTGTGTGTGTGTGTGTCTGTGTATGTGTGTATGTGAGAGCGTTTTGCCCTTGAGGCTGAGAGGCTGTCATTGCCAGCTTGCGTCCACATGCAGGCTTAAGGAGTATAATAATAGAGCATGATGCTTTGCTGGCTCATGGTAGACATTTGCAAGTAGTAAACAATAATAAAATAACATGCTTTTGGTGTGATTTAGCTTAGTTTTAGTCCAATTTCTTGCATTATCTTCTCTACAGGCAGTGAGCCGTGGTTAGAATAGAGATTTTTGCTGTTGTATCTTTCAATAAAACTACTTGCAAGGTCACTTCATGCTTGTTACATGTATGTATTCCTGTTTGCCATTCCATCATTAACCTGGCCCCTCTCTCCCCTCCCCAGTAGGTCCAGATGACTTGTACATTGTAGAACCTCTAAGGTTTTCTCCAGAGAAAAAGGTACAGTGTCTGTTCTAACTGCTGCTGTTGGCTGTGACGGCCGCCGTACTTTCAGTGCTGTGTGTTTTCTAGTGTCAGTCTGTTCAATAAGTGTGTCAGAGCAGGGCATGGTTTCTTCATCAGTCACTGATTTCTGCTCTCAGTGGAAGTAGCCAAGATAAAGGCGGCAGCTGAGGAGTGTTAAGATTCAGCTCCAAGCCAAATACCTGTTAACCACTTCTTTGCCGAGCCTGTGGGCGTATTTTCTGGCTTTGAAAACGAGCTTCAGTGCAAGTCCATCAAATTAAAAAGCTGTCACGCACCTCTCCTCCAGTACAGTCCAGTGTGCACACAGCGCAGCACTGATCATGAATGCTTTGTTCAGAGAAGCAGTTTTATAATATTTTCTTCAAAATCCTAAACTCCATCATTCCCTGTTAAACTTTCCAACCCTTCTTCGATCCATCTGTTTGACCTCAGTGACCAGCACAAAAGTGGTTAATATGGCTTTACATTGTTACATGTGTCGTGGTTTTCTCTAGATGTTTTATTAATCCTTCGCTCCTCCTGTTTTATGTTCTTCCTGCAGAAAAAGCGCTGCAAGACAAAGTCTTTGGACAAGGTTGAGAT
Source organism: Chaetodon trifasciatus (assembly GCA_037975065.1). Taxonomy (NCBI): domain Eukaryota; kingdom Metazoa; phylum Chordata; class Actinopteri; order Chaetodontiformes; family Chaetodontidae; genus Chaetodon; species Chaetodon trifasciatus. The sequence goes on from JBBMOE010000039.1 coordinate 564,474, forward strand.
TCTGAAGGCGTCCGATCCCTCCGCTCCGCTCGCAAACGGGGGTCCAAAGTGCAACGGGTTCCAGCCATGCCTCCCTGCGCCGCCGCCACCTCCACCCCCTCCTCTTCCTCCACCCCCTCCTCCTCTTCCTCCCTCTCTCCCACCGCCTCCCCCTCCCCCTGCAGAGGAGGTGGCATCGCTGCCCACTTGCACCTCCAAGGAGTTCCCCTCAGAGACCAGCAGCTGCGGCTCGTCCACCCACTCTGAGGAGTCCTACACGAGCCGCCTCCCCCCTCCCTCTCCCATCTTTCCCTCCGCTGGCCTGTGTAACGGCCACGGCCTGCCTTTCCCCCTCCAGCAGCCCCCCGCCAAATCCCGCCAGGAGAAGCGCTCGATGAAGCGGCGGAAGTCGCGGCAGACGGAGCTGCAGTTCCCCGCCATGCCGAGCGGGGGCGTCGGCTCTCTGCCCAGCCTGCAGCAGCTTATGAAGGGAAACAAGGAGATCAGCGTCGGGACCATCGGGGTGACAGCGGTCACCGGACATGTCTGAACACTCACACCTTTACACAACTTTTTATTCACAATCGCACACAGACACACACACACAGAGACACACACTTACACTATATGGTAGCAGGCTTGCATAGTAAGGAGATGAGGTCTTACTGCATCCCAAAGAACCACATTTCCCATGAGCACCCAGGCGCACCGTGGAACTGAAGTGGCTATGGCATGAGTAGCTCCACATCATCCAGTCCTGATCCACTCCTGTCAAAGACGTGTTTACGGTTATGTGCCTTTATATCTGTTCTCGACCTTTTAATGCTAAAAACGTGACGTTTAAAGAACTGTTGATGTGACAGAGACGCTGTGGTGGGAAGTGAAGCATCGGTACAAGTCAGATCCATTGAAGTGTGTTCAAGATGTTTCTTTTTTTTTTTTTTCTACTGGATAAGCACATTGTCCCGTGACAGTTGAGCACCAGTGACCTCTTACGCCCTCTGAGCACAGTGAGGAGAGGCGCTGGCCTCAACTCTACGTTCCCTCACCCACGGGAACATCGAGAAGTATTCGGCTGCTCTTTCGGATGAAATGCGTCTTTATGAAAGAAGTGCGGAGCATCACAAGCTACTTCTCTTTTCCTTATTTCCTGCTGTCTTCCATCGCCATCTCTTCATCCATTCTGTCGTTGTATTGCATCCTAACATGACTGCAGGTGTTTGTATGGGACCAGAGTGTTAATCTTTCTTGTACAGCTGACTCTCCTTTCCCCCTCCTCTGTCTCTGTCAGTCTGTTCCAGCAATCAGAGCTGAATGAAGAACATCACTTTGCACGGGGCGAAACAGTCCGAATGTGTTAGTCCTTTCAGTTTAGTGTCGCGTTTAACCTCACATTACAGACACAATCGCAGCAGTTTGGAGATCCCGCTAGCTCACAATGAAATGCATCCACTCTGGACGGGGCCTGAAAAGCTTGCTGACACGCAAAATGAAGAGAAATTGCTCAGTTACAGTAGATATTGCAACTGTGAGTAAGGTAAAGCGAGAGCAAAGAGGCTGGAGCCGAGCCAGGGTGTTTTTATCGTCTTTTTTCTGCTAGATTTTATTATTCCTTTCATCCGTAACTGAGCCATGCTCCTCTCTTATCGCTGCTGCTGTGATCTGTTTGACTTCTTCTCACAGCTGGTATGGAGGCGAACGTTTCCTGTTCAGGGTACAGTGTAGTGCAGGTGCACTTTAGGTGGCAAAGCTGAATGTTTACACTTCTGTCGCACACACATATCCTACTGGGACTCTGCAGCTGAGCCTGGCCGGCCAGTTTTATTTATCTATTTATTTATTTAAATGAGACAGATTTTTCTAACGTAGGCGCTGGCTCGCCAGTCTTCACTCCTGCAGCGTCACAGTAGTTTGTCCATGTGAGTATGTTACATAGAAATATAACAGTGCAATACGCTCAACCGTGCTTACGCGTCACCTCGGTGGAGGGCTCAACCATCGTGTTTTCTTTTTTTTCTGTTTTTGTGCATTTGAGCTTGGGCGCTGGTATTATCTAACAGTCCCTAATTCTGTTTGTCTCCTGAACTATCAGACACGCGTGATAGCGGTCACATGTCCTGCAGAAGCTTTATATATCCAACAAGATAATCGAGCATTGATTCAGAGTAACTACAGGCTTTGTCGGATCATCATACTGCTGCAGTTGTGCATGTTCAGAGCTGCTGGGTGGTTAAAAGCAGCTGAAAGGGCTAAACTGAGTTCTTTACTGTCCCGTCGTGTGCGCACGCTTGTCTCAGCCCCTTTGTTGACTCGCTAACTAACCAGTTTTAACTCACCCTGTTGATGATTTCATGACCGTGTTAGCATTCAGTTTAATGTTTACACTCTTGGCAGGTGCAGATGTGAAAAAGGGGGGGGTTCATTTTTTGTCCGTTTTTAACTAATAAAATTGAAATGCATGTTTTTTCTTTATGTATGCTGTTTCTGACTGGCTCTGTGTGGTTGTACATTTTGACAGAGACAGATTTCTCTCCCAAAAGAGCACCATTACCTCTTCTTACCAGCTTGTACTGCTCCTCTTTCTCTCGACATATCTTTATTCAGCAAGGTCACCTCTAACCCTCCCGTTGCACAACTTTCCTGTGACTGTGAAGAAAAGTTTAGATATGCCTGCTTTTATTAACCACTCTGCCGTGTTCCCGTTCGGAGCTCGTCACTCTGTCAGTCCACGCGCCTGCTTTCCTGACCAGCCGATCTGTCTGTGCATCCTCACTCTCATCGTGCACTCAGTCTTTTATTCACTCGTCATTGCTGTTTGACTTTTACGTGTTCGCCCCACCTCGAGTGATAATTGTGGTTTGTGAGGAAAAGAATATGAATTGTTGTTGAATAAAGGGAACGCAGCAAAGATGGGTATGATTCGGAACACTATTAATGTGATCGTGTTTGTTCCACAAGCCGAGCAGATCATGTTTTGTTTTTTTTTATCCTTTTTGAATGTGTATGATCTTATGTTCGTGTGTGTGCGTGTAAACCCGTATGCATGTGATAATTCCTGTTGTTGATCTCGTGTGTGTGCGTGACTGTGTTATGAGAAAGACTACTTTGAATCTACTCATCCCGTAACACAGCGAATAGAGAGAACGCCCTCAGAGAGAAATTCTAGGAGCTCAGTGTGCACTTTGTATGACTCCTCATGCCTTTTTGTTTTTCTACCTTATATGTCAAGTGCTCTCTTTTCTTTTTCTCTCTCCCTCTGTCTCTCTGTGATTACTCTGAGGAGCTGCACAGTACTTTTGAGCAGGAGTGAGTGACTACAAAACTGTAGTGCCATTAGAAACTGTGAATTTCTAAATAAACCCTTTTTTTTGTTGTCTTTCAACTTGTCTTTGGCTTTTATTGTGACTGCCTTCGTATTCAGCCCCAGCCTGAATGGTCTTTATCAATCATTAATCGAGCTTAAATCCTGCCTAGTCCATAAAAGAAGAGAAAATGGGAGCATTTTTTCACTTTAAAAAGAGACTGGTGGTCTCAGAAACTGATTATGGGATTAGCCACAAGCAGTTACATGCACTGATTTACAATATTATATATGTCAGTGCTGATCCTGTTAACTTCACCTGATGATTAAAAACACTTAAATGACTTATTGACAAGGGATTTGGCTTAAACTAAGATCATCCCTGGAGCATGAGATGGCTAAACTTTCTGCTGTTGCTATAAAATAAATAAAAAATGTATGTGCGTGTGGTCTTCTACATTTGTTCATGCTGGAGATGCAGGCATGGATATCAAGAGAGGCTGTCTGAATCTGTTTCATGATAGAAAACACTATAGGACAAATTAACATAATATTATAGGGAAGCTGTGCTACATGTTATATTTTCTTAAAATATTCAGTTATCACACATATTTATGCTGGTTTTGCTACTTACTATTTAGCTGTTTTACTGTATTTATACAAGATAAACAAAAATATGATACTGAGTAAATATTACGTTAATATTAGTCAGATCAGACAGCCCTGTGGGCCACCATGATTGATTTTGTACTTCAATGTTCACAATTCACCACATTAGGCGGTGAAACAGGAGCGCGTTCATGCAGGTTTATTACCAGCGATTCGTACATCCGGCCACACGGTGTCGCTGCGTGTAGAGCTGAGCGCTGTTTTCCTCCAGCGCTCAGCGTCTGTTTACGTTTGTCCGCCATCATGGAGGACGAGGTGGATGTTGATATCGAGGGAGACGCGTTTGAACACAGTATTAGGTGGGAATGTTCACTGTTTCTGATTAATTGACGTGTACGCTGTCTGTGGGCGTTGTTCGCTGTAGTCCACAGTACTTCACGGACACCTGGTTGTAGTTTTTCGCCTCACGGTGCAGGCTAAAGTTGTGGCTAGCTGTCCTGTGTGTGTGATGAGGGTCTCCTCGGGCCCCTTCACGCGCTGTGTTGATGACAGTTTCTGCTCATTTTGTTGCAGCGAGCTGGATGGAGGAGGTTTAGTCCAGGAGCAGTTCACACAGTCCGCGTGGAGGAGCAGCGCGGGGATACTGGTATGGCTTTCTGAAGCTAGCAGTCCTTCAGCTGAGCTCCTGTCTGACTGTTAGTGTTTGTGCTGACCCCCTCTGTCTCTGTGTTGCGCAGCCTTGGGAGCTGGACAGCTCCATCAGCCCAGAGAACAGAGAGGTGATCGAGAGGATGCTGCTGGAGGAACAGTATCCTCCCACTGACCTCAAAGGCATCACACGACTTTGGAAATTGCATTGTTATAACGGCAGCGCAGACTGACCTATCACATATAAGACTCACATATAAAACACAGTAGGTAAAGACTGGCAGGTTGATTGATCACACTGGTTAAAGCATACTTGCCCTTTGCAGACACCATCATCGCTGCCTCTTGACTTTCCACTCACAGTCCAAACCCAGGGATGATCTGAAGAACACATTTACAACTATTTAGTTTTGCATGACCAAGCTGATTCTGTAGTGTCTAAAGCTGTCCAGTGTCGGAGGACTATGAGAAAAAGCCCAAAGGTCTTGACAAAATATTGCTGATTTGATAGAACTTCTCACTGAATCTACTAATTGCAGGAATTAAAAAATACAAAAACAAGAAATAGTGTAAAAATGAATGAAGAATAATTGAACAGATTCATTTATCTAGTAAAATTAGCAGGCAGTTACTCATCATGGCTTCTTAAATTTTAGGATTTTGATTTGTTGAACTATACTGCACCCTATATTTGTTGAGAAACATAGTTTGGATAACACTCATTATTAAGTCCGTTGGTCCTGAACCATACTTGAAGATACTACCTGACAGGTGAGGAGGTTCATAATCACATCTGGGGAAGTGATGCTGACAGCAAGCCCAAAGTGAAGAAGTAAGTCCAGCTTTCAGGTGAGCAGAGAAGAATCGTTCCACGTGTTGTTGGCATTCATGTCACGCTTGTGTCTGTCGGACGTTTAGGTCTCCAACGAAGACCTCGGCCTCGGGCTCCTCTTCTCGTTGGTCCAAACAGGAGAAGGAGCTGTTTGAGGAAGGGCTGGTAAGCTTGTCAACACGCAGCCGTTTGCCTGTAACAGAGTTAACAGCTTTTGTTTATGAGGCACTTTGTGAGTGTATTGTCTAAAACACCAGGCGGGTAAAGAGTGTTTTTCTGCAGGCTCAGTTTGGTCGAAGGTGGACTAAGATTGCCAAGCTGGTGGGCAGCCGTTCCGTTCTTCAGGTCAAGAACTATGCCAGACAGTATCTCAAACACAAGGTGAGACTTGCCTTTACTCTTTATCTGTGTTATGCTGCCTAAACACACACACGGTGTACTCACAAGTCTTCTGAAGTTCAGTTAGTGATTTCTTCATTGTTCAAACTCTTTCACAAGCAGAGTGCATTCCTCAGGAAGGCTTGGGAAATAAGAGCGAAGAAGAAACAAACTCTTTCACCATCTATCCATGCTTTTTCAGGCTAAGTCAGAACCCAGAGCTGCAGCTCCCTCTGCAGGCCCTGTGATGCACTCGCAATCCCCTCAGCCCACCTCCAGTCGAGTGTCCGCTCTGGCAAACGCTGTCCGTATAGAGAAGCTTTCTGATGAAGAGGATGAGGAGGTAGACATCACTGATGACCTGAGCGATGAGGGAGACGACGACGATAAACCGCAGGCTGTGCTCAAAAGTGAGTTCTGTGAGCCGGAGCAGCTGACGGGCCCAGGAGAGCAGAAAGAGGCAGGTATGACTGGGACAAAGGACCAACCCGGCCGCACCTCGCCATCCCCACACAGGCCTCAACCCTCGTCTTCCCTCCCTCGCTCAGAGAAGACTGGTCTAGACGAGAGAGGCATTGAGAGAGTATCACCACCTCCAAAACAACTTCAGGAAGGAGCTCAGACAGCCTCAGAGGAAATGGCTGAGGAAGATGAAGGCCAGAGCTCCCAGTCTGAAAGCTCAGCACAGACTGGTCAACTGGAAGAGGCCTCCGGTGACGGCACAGGTAAGACTTTATGTGAATCCCCCTCATAGCAATGTCCCACTCTTTTCTTTTGTTAAGGTACATTGTGGTCATATTTGCCTCGTAGATTCTGCTGCGAAGACTGAGCAGAGTCTAGCTGATAGACCAGAAGAAGACCAAGAGGAGGAAGAAGAGGAGGAGGAGGAGGAGCTGCTTAAGGCCCCTGACCAGGAAATAGAAATGGACATGGAGACAATCACTGAGGATGAGAAACAAGCTATCCCGGAGTTCTTCGAAGGACGACCATCCAAGACCCCTGAAAGATACCTTAAGATCCGAAACTACATCCTTGATCAATGGTAGAACTTAATGCACGTTTGGTAACTTCTGTCTCTACACCTCTGCAGGTGAAAAAGTTATTCTTTGTTTTGTTCACCAGGTTGAAGAGCAAGCCCAGGTACCTGAACAAGACGTCAGTCCGCCCCGGACTGAAGAACTGCGGAGATGTCAACTGCATTGGGAGAATACACACCTACCTGGAGCTCATTGGAGCCGTCAACTTCAACTGCGGTAACTATACTGAGGCTGCGACAGCATCGCTTTGTTCATTAAAATAAAAGCTTCCCTTTTCACATGGAACTCCCTTCTCCTCTCTGGCAGAGCAAGCAGTCTATAATCGACCAAAGGTGGTGGACCGCTCCAAGCAGAAGGAGGGCAAAGATGTGCTTGAGGCCTACCAGCTGGCCCAGAGACTGCAGAGCATGGTAGGTACCCATCAAGTCCTCAAGCATCTAAACTATGAGTTCGCATAGACCTCGAGCTAACTGCTGATTGGCTGCACGTTGTAGCGGACCAGGAAGCGACGCGTGCGGGACATATGGGGAAACTGGTGCGACGCTAAAGACTTGGAGGGACAGACGTATGAGGTTTGGACACGTTGCAGTTGTTCAGCAAAGCACTGATCGCTGGGTGTATTCACGTCAGTGTATTTACTGATCCTGTGTTGGTGGTGTGTTCATCAGCATCTCAGCGCTGAGGAACTCGCTCTGCGGAGAGAAGAGATGAAGAAGCAGCCTAAGCCCTGCAAGATGTCCAGATTCAGAGGGTGAGCGTGATGGATTCAAGCAACGTGTGCTGAATTCATGAGTGTGCAGATACTGATCATCTCACTCCTTCTTCCAGGTCTTTCGATCCATTCCAGTTGATTCCCTGCAGGTCTTTTGGGGAGGATGTACAGGTCAGGAGCCATTCACTCCATAGTTCAGTTTTCTCCATAAGACACAGCCAGTTTGACCAGAAATGCACACTCTTCATCTCTTCACCCAACTATTTTAATTGTGTTTTAGTTGAATTATTTGGCATCAGGTTTTTAAAGTTTAATAACTGTTAAAACTCTTCTTTGCTCTTCCCCACAGGAGCCATTCCAGGTTATTGTGTGTGCAGAGACTCTTCTCATTATGGACATGGTATGCTATACACCCAACCGCACATGCTGAATGTATTCTCAAAGAAAGCTTCCTCACTGTGCTGCGAGTTTGAACTGACTGTCATTTATTGCATTTTAATGGTCTATAAGTGATCAAATGTGTTGTGATTGTCAGCACGCCCACGTGTCGCGGGGGGAGGTCATCGGCCTGCTAGGTGGAACTTTCAGTGAGGACGAGAAAGTTTTAAAGGTAGGAAAAGGAGTGAAAGCAACAATGTGGAGGAGGAGGAGGATATTTAGTGACAAACGTTGCTGTGTGTCTGCGCAGATCTGTGCAGCAGAGCCATGCAACAGTGTGAGCACAGGCTTGCAGTGCGAGATGGACCCGGTGTCTCAGACACAGGCCTGCGACGTGCTGTCGTCGCTGGGCTTCAGTGTGGTGGGCTGGTACCACTCACACCCTTCCTTCCACCCCAACCCTTCAGTCCGGGACATAAACACACAGGACCAGTTCCAGGTGAAATGAACGGAAAAGAGAAGTCGCACCTCACTCAGTCCTCATGATCTGATCCCCTTTGTCCTGATTGTTCCAGAGTTACTTCTCACGTGGCGGAGCCCCCTTCATCGGGATGATAGTGAGCCCCTACGACCCAGTCAACCGCTCCCCTCACTCCCAAACCACCTGCTTGTTGGTGAAAGAGAGCCAGGAGCCTTCAGGCCCACAGAGTACGTCAAACACACGCAAGCAACCCGATTCAAAACTTCAAAACAGTTAAGATCAAGAGGCTTTGAAATCAAGCTGACAATGTAGGTCAGTGATTTCAGCACAGTAGCACAGTTTATCCTCTGGCTGAGTCTCTCTCGCTGTTCCTCCCCAGAGCTGCCCTACAGATTCGACTTCCTGTCATCACCAGACATTCCAGACTGGGAACAGACGTTGAGGAGAGCTCAGTGGATCATCCACAAATACTGCCAAACACCCGGGTGAGTGAGAAACGGGACCGCATGTGGTTTAGTGCTGATTCTGATTTTTTGTGAAGCTTAATGGTGGATTGTCTAACCTGTTCTTTTTCTGCTCTGGATAGGAGCGTGCAGATGGACAAATTTTTCCGGAAAGACTCCCATCTCACTTGTCTGGAGAAGGTCTGTCATGTCGTTTGCACACTCCAGTGGCTAATTCATTTCCTGATGTACTTCTGCCGCTACTGTTCTACTCTTTCACCTCTTCCATTAATCTCCGCCCTTTAGATGCTGTCGTCTCTGGCCAGGTACCTGGAGCCCCTGCCAGACGAGGAGGGAGACCCTTTCCTCAGGCAGATCCACGCCCTTTTCCAGTCAGATTTTATTGCCAAGCAGCAGCTGTCTGACCAGGAAGAGGGAGAATCTTCAAATATGTCATCCAGACCAGTGGACTCAGATGACCTCGCTTATGATCAGCTGAACAGTGAGGAGAGGCCCCAGGAGGGAGGAAGAGACTCTGATCCAGATTCTGTCAGAGCTTCGGACAGAGGCGTGCAGCCCACCACAAAAACCACAGACCCAACCTCAGAGACAAACAGCAGCACAGTTTTACATCTGGGCTCTGTGCTCTCGACCGAACACGACTATTTACTGTGATGGACCGTATGTCTGCATTACTGAATACACTTTTATGTAAATATGATCCGTATCACCAATTTACTCATTTAGTTTTCAAATGTTATTATCTTAGTCCTTCAACCAAATTTGTGTGTGTGCGAGTGTGCGATATTAGGAAAACGCAGTTCACCCTTTTGTTTAAACATGAGAATAAAAATCTATTTTCATATTTGTGGTCATATTTTTATTATTTTTGTGTTTAAAATAGTCCTTAAAGGTGTTGTCGTTTAAAACACAAAGTCCACCATTTATTGACGTAAGTTACAACTTTGTCTCTTCCATATAAGGAGAAGTTAATGCTAGCTTCTGTAGCGGTGACCTTAATTTACCGGAAAGTGTCGAGGAGGGCTCCTAGCAATTAGCTTAGTGTAGCTAACGGTCCATTTAAACCTGTGGAGAGATGCTAAGTGTTAGCCCGGAACGTTCGTCTCCGTGTTGTTTCCGGGGTGGGCCATTTTGGAAGCGAGTTCGTTTAAATGCTGTAAAGTTGTGTTCACTCAGTTCGAACTATGAACATTTCGCGTCGTAAAGAGACGAAGTAATTTTAACTCGGCGTGTTGAGGTATTATAGAGCTACTGGGACAGACGGACAGACGGCTGTCGGCTAATGGTAACCGAGGTTAACCTACTTGTAGTTCGGGTCCACTCGAGTCAATGACATTGACAGATGTGAACTGCTAATTAAGTGTTCGATATGAAATTAACTCGGCTAGGTGAACGACAAGTAACGTTAACGGCTGATAGCTGCCATTTCCACATTAACATGAGATATTCCAGCTCTCTCGGGTGACAAGCGACCGTGCTGACGTCGTCTTTAGTTGCGGAGGACTTCGCTGCTGCTCGGTCAGTCTGAGGAGGTCATCGGGGTCGCGTTACCGGCAAACACAATGGTTTTACTTTGCGTTAATCTGTTTTTACGGAGCAGTCGCTTCTGTTCCCTTCCTGCGCAGCTGACACGATACTTCCGGGTGTGGAGACCGGCTGAACGTCCTCTGAAGAAGCCTCACTGTGTGTCCTCTCAGATCAGCTGTCACACAGCCACAAACTCTGCGCACCTCAGAGCCGCTCCGACAGGACCACCTCTCCTGGCTGGAAGGACGGCGCGTTTCCAAAGTAGAGCCCACTCCGCCTCAGCCCTGCGCCCTGGTCCTGTCCTGACACAGTGCGGACACCACTTCCACACCTCGGCCCCCGTGAGGGCCCTGCCCGCTCCTCTCTTATGGCTGGTGCTCAAACCTCTGCAGAAGGTCTTGGCCATAATACTGGGCAGGTAGGAGCTGTACAACGAGCTGTTTTCACTGTTGATTCATCTGTTAGTTATTTTCTCGATTTATCGATTAGCTGTGTGGTCTCTAAAATGACCATCAAATGTCTTGTTTTGTCCAAAACCTGATGATATTACGTTTACTGTCACAGATAAGTGACGAAACCAGAAAATATCCACATTTAAGAAGCTGGATTCAGAGAATTTTGACTTTTTTCCTTAAAAATGTACTCAAATTGATTGATCGATTGATAAAATAGATGGCTGAAGCTGTACAGTGATGACTTACGACTCTAGAGTAAATGGTTAGGATTGATTCATCACAACATATATAAAAATAAAACAGTCCACACTTTAATTTGTTACATTTGTTCAACACTTAAATGCAAAAGAAATTACATTTAATTATTCTGAATACTTTTCTGCGTGCATCATTTTCAAGTGCACATAGTAAGGCGGGAAAACGAGCCATAATTTAATATTCAGTATACATATAAATTGAGCTGCGTGTTCATTGCTTTAAGGCTTGTTATTAATTAATTACATGTAATGCGTTCATTAAATAATTAACACATTTTTAATTGATTTGTAAACAATTGTATTAATTGTATGACATAAATAAGGACAAATCAATTACCTTATAAATTATCGCCACATTTCTGGTAATTAACTTTTTTTTTCATTAACTGGTAAAAACATCCCCTTTCATTACTATAATAAGAGTACATGTACATGTAATCATGTAATACCCCCTGCTGCTGCTCTGCACTTGTATACACACTCACACACACACCTTCTTTAATACACACACCACATCAACATAAGAACTGCAGCACCTTGGTCACATCAGTTTCATTCATTCATTCATCTTCTACATCCGACCATCCCTTTCGGGGTTGCGGGGGGGCTGGAGCCTATCCCAGCTGTCAGTGGGCGAGAGGCGGGGTACACCCTGGGCCGGTCGCCAGCCGACTGCAGGGCAACATACACACACATACAAACATTCACGCGCACACTCACACCTAAGGGCAATCTTAGAGTAACCAGTTAACCTAATGAGCGTGTTTTTGGACTGTGGGAGGAAGCCGGAGTGCCCGGAGAGAACCCACACATGCACAGGAAGAACATGCAAACTTGGCACAGAAAGGCTCCGCCCAACCCGGGGATCGAACCAGCGGCCTTCTTGCACGCGCACTACCTGCTGCCCCACCGTGCCGCCCACATCAGTTTCATCCACACTTAATCCTAACTGTCCTCTCGATCACACGTTTTGCTCTCTCAGGTCAACCCTGTCAAGCCACCCACTGTGTCACGCTCTGTTTTGTTACCTGTTACATCTTGTTTCACTCGTTTAAATTAAAAAAAAAAGACGGGCAAAAATGAATCACTCAATCACTACGACAGTATGATTTAGCACACATGATGCTCCGTATCACCCACCGTGAGTGAGGCATCGTTAAGTTTTTTTGTTTTGAGATCTGAATTTGGAAGCATTTTCACTGTTTCAGAGAGCGTTGACTGTTTCCTGTGGGCAAACACACCAAACCGCGTTGTGTGCATAGAACATTGTTGCGAGCATATTTTCTGCATGCTGCTCTCTTGGCTAGACCCACTTGGAAAAGATTATTGATCTCAGCGAGTCTGCCTGGATTCCTACATCTCTTTTTTTTTTTTAATATTCTTTTTATTGCCAAGTGCACATTGGATAGAATACATGTCTCTTACGAAGCAATCATAGTTTTATATATTTTTTGTAATATACAAAAATAAAATAAGATGCAAAAAGAAAAAACACAGCAGCAATGTCAAACTTAAATAGATTAAATAGAATAGAGTTTTACACAGCTTGGGTACTGTGGCAAAACAACAACCTCAGGGCCGCAGAGACTGTTGATGTTTTTAAAGAGAGGCTCAAGACCCACCTTTTTAATCAGGCTTTCATTTGATTTGTTTGATTTATCTTATTCCTTTAATCAGGCTTCTTATCATATTTAATCTTTATTCGTATCTTATTTTAGCTGCATCATGTTTTAAGACATGTTTAATTATTATTTATTTCATTTATCCATTTTATTTTATTTTATTTTATGCCTTAGTCCCTTGGTTTTTAGCTCCAGTGTTTCCTCATGGGGGCCCTTGTTTTCCTCATGGGGGCCCCCCACACTGGGAGCTGCTTTTGGTCTACTGATGGGGGCGCTGCAGAGGGGACGGCTCTGGCCTGGATGGCCGGAGGCCTCCTCACCCTGGTGTGAGGCCTCCTGTCTGCCTGGGTCGGGGTGGTCTCGGGCGGCGCTCCCTAGTCATGGGCCGGGGGCCCTCTCAGTGTGTATGGCCCCCAAAGGTGGCTTATTCCTTGCCTTGCCCGTATGGGTGTGTGCGCAGGTGTGTGTGTGTTCGTGCGTGCGTGTCTGTGAGTGTGTGTCTTTATATGTCCCTGTATGTTTTTATTGGGGCGGGAGGGCTTGGTTTTCTTCTCTGTTGTTTTTAGCCTCTGTGAGGCGCTTTGTGTTGCTTTTAAGTATGAAAAGTGCCATATAAATAAAGTTTGATTTGATTTGATTTGATTTGAACAACAACAAGAAAAAAGTGCAAGCCTGAGCTGGAAGTTTATAGGACAACGATGGCAGTAAAAAGTAAACAGAAGCTAAGCGTCTGACAACAAATGAAATCAATAGCATACGACAGAGAAAAGGACGTGCTTACAGTCAGCATCATCTCAGAGCTGTCCTGAGAAGTCGTTCATATTGTAACATTGACCTCACTCCAGTCCTTTAGGTACTTTAATACAGGCTCCCGTACTTTATCAAAAATTGCCCGTCTGCCTGCATTTCTATATCTAACTGTCTCCATGCACGGGGTCTCACTGAGCTCCCTCAGCCACATTTCGATTCCTACATCTCTACTTGGAACATTTGCGCCTTCTACTTCCATTCTCTCCCTGTATCCCAAACAGGCAAATTATCCAGATGTGAAAGTAGCTTCAAATGATTCTTTTCTTTTCATTTTTTGCCACTGTAAGGCAGGAGGTGATTTTATTGTTACAGCATGAGGCTGTGTGAGCTGCACAAACAGATATCTCAGACCTTGTGGCCTTCCTCTGTGCACAGGAGTATAAGGAAGTGGTGGTTGGCTCTACCAGACAACCGCCGGCAGCTCATGCGCGAATGGGCCTGGC
>JBBMOE010000039.1:578506-662932 GCA_037975065.1 Chaetodon trifasciatus
TGCACTTCAGTACATGGAGGAGTATGCAGAGCAACTGGTTCCAGTCACAGACCCTCGGCACCAGGTGGTGGAGCGTGTGGTGCAGCACCTGGCACAAAGAAACAAGGACATCCCTGAAGTGTCGGATCTCACCTGGAGCGTCCACGTGGTGCAAAGTCCCAATGTCAACGCCTTCGTCCTCCCGGTCAGTGAAAGAAAAACAGATTTCTATGTCTTTCATGTCATATTGTAACGTCATAGCATCCTTACAGTCTTAGAAGATGTCTTAGAATAAGCGAGCGCGTCTTTACGCCTGCTTCTCCTACACAGTATCCTTGTGATAGTGCAAGGTTGATCAAGCTATACTTTGCTTGCATTCGCTTCCTGTCCACATGAAAATAGCTTAGACAGTGTAATATGAGTACTTTATATATAAATAATTCATAGTGATTATTTACTGTAAGTCGCTCAGATGCATTAAGTGGCAGGTTCAGGCAGGTGGTCACAGACAGGTTTACAGTTATCGTCTGCTTCTCCGCGCACCTGCAAAGAATATCTTCAAACACCAGACGGCTCTGACTCGGATTGTGCTTTCCTTTATGTAGAACGGACAAGTGTTCATGTTTACGGCGATGCTGGAAACCGTGGCAGACATTCATCAGCTCACCATTATCCTGGGACACGAGATGGCTCATGCTATTTTGGGACACTCTGTAAGTGCACGACCCTCTGCTGGCTGCGTTGATAGCATCATATACCATCATGTTCTTTACTGAAGTACAACCTCAATTCCAAAAAATGCCCATCCCCAAACGACTGAGCCTTTGGAGGACGCCCCTTTCATACCCAATGATGATACTCTCACCTGTTACTAATCAAGCTGTTTACCTGTGGAATGTTCCAAACAGGTGTTTTTGGAGCATTCCACCACTTTCCCAGTCTTTAGCTGCTCCTGTCACTACTTGTTTGTATCATGCATCAAATTCAGAATAAGCAGATGTTTACAAAAATCAACTTTCAGTTGAGTGTATTTCAAAAAGGATCCTTTCTTTCTTTCTTTCTTTCTTCCTTTCGAAAGGAACTATCACATGTTTCATGTATGTTTTACACTGGGTCCCATCTTTTTTGGAACCGGTGTTGTACATGACCTGACACAGGGAGTCAGTCACTTTATTTTTCAAAGATACTAACCACTCAGGAGTCCGCCTGGATGACCTTGAAACACGTTGACACGGACACACAAAGACACAGCACTGCTGAGTTTGACGCAGGAAACATGCAAACCTGTTTAGCTCTGTGGAGAATGAATGCAGTTCCTCAGCCCGAGGCGCTGCAGAGATGTGTGTACAGTCTGCTGACATTTGAGAGGCTCAGATGATAGTAGCAGACCTCGCTGCGCATGAGGATGAGTCACTGAAAACACTTAAAGTGCAAATAATGTTCAAGAACAAAGTTTAGTCATTTAGAAGCCCTGGGCACACAGAGTGAAAGCTGCAGCTGGAGGTCTGCCAGGTCTCTGCCTCACAAGGTTGTAAAATATGTATGTGGAGCTATAGGTGTGTGCATGATACACTGACACCTCCTGACTATTCATCATCAGCCCCCCACTCCGTCTCAGTATAGTAACAGCTCAAGTGGCATCGGTTGCAGTGCTGTTGCATCAGCCGGTGATAAAGACTCACTGACAATCACCTCCAAGCACTCACTAATCCTGTCTGCGCTGTGATGACCAGAGTCCTGCCGACCTACGGCACTGTCGTCCTTTATTAATTCTCCACAGATGGCTGTTTTTTTTTTCCTCTCTGCCTACAAAAGCCCATTCTTCTTCTTCTAAAAAAGCGTCTAATGAAATTGTGGGTATTTCAACACTTTAAACATCCTCGGAGGAAATGCTTGAAGGAGATTTTAATTAGATGAAGGGAATGAGCATCGATGGGCTTGGTATTACCCAGTAGGTGTGCTCTGTCGGATTGGCTGTTAAAACCTCTAAATCTGTTCCAGCTAAAAGTTCCACTAAAATAGATGGGAACAATCAATATGTTCCAGCTGCCTTGTTCGCCTCCCCCAAATGTTACACCTCGATTTTTCTCTCTCTATCCCATTATCTTCTTTTTTTGACCCCGATCCTTCATTTTCCCCCCTTCCTTGTCATCCCACGTCCCTCTGCTGTCCTCCCCCAGGCAGAGCAGGCCAGTCTGTCTCACGTCATGGACCTCCTGTCCCTTATTCTGCTGACAGCCATCTGGGCCGTGTGTCCTCGAGACAGCCTGGCCCTCCTGGGACAGTGGGTACAGGACAAGCTTTCACAGGTGAGTACCACTCAGAATTGAAGTCATACACACGGTACGCCACATTTTCCTCATTTCACTCAATTGAAGAAGCATCCATAATTTCACACTTCACACAGTGTTCACTGAGAAGACATATGTTATCGTAGTATCTTTGTTATTGAGTAGATCTGTCTGAACTTTGACAGTTAGATCACTGGAACCATCCTGGACTTTTGATAAGGGAAATGTTTGTCAGTCTCAGTTTGTGCAACCTCACACATACACCATTCGTCTCTCCCTCAGCTGATGTTCAGCCGTCCCTACAGCAGGAAACTGGAGGCTGAGGCTGATCAAGTCGGACTGCAGTTGGCTGCTAAGGTATCATCATCCCCGAGGAGCACCACACTGCTGGGAGAGCAGTTGTATAATGTGTTCTGTGGCTCTGGAAGAGATATTCAAAGTCTGCTCTCTGCCTGTTTTTGGCCACTTTTCAGTCTGTTTTTGCCGCGTTGAGATAACCCCGATCGTGTCCTCATTTTCTCAGCTTGGGCTTTAGACTTAAAATGTTTAACAGAAAGCCTGTATGACAAACTGGAAGAGTGAGGTTTGAGAGAAGTCGCTCATGAGAGATGCTATTGATGTGAACTGTGTGAAGTGTAGCAGCCAGTATGTTTTCATTAGGCCCACAGAGACTGAAGAGATTCAAGTCAGGATGCCAATACACCTTTAACATAGTATGACAATACTAAACTTCACTGGGCATTTTAAGATTAAGAAATTGTTTTTGCTCTTTATTTATAGTGATCAATATTTTAACATTGCAAAATTATACTGGTCTAATGTAGCTGCTGCTGTTAAACCTTGTAATCTGCTGTTTGAGCACTAGGGGGCACTGTTGTCCAACTAAACTGAACTCAGTTGATTAGTCTGTAAGGATTGTCATGGCACAAGACAGAGGGATGCTACACTGTGTGTGTGTGTGTGTGTGTGTGTGTGTGTGTGTGTGTGTGTGTGTGTGTGTGTGTGTGTGTGTGTGTGTGTGTGTGTGTGTGTGTGTTTTTCTGATTCCATGGGGGCGTGTGTCCTTCCCAGGCCTGTGCAGATGTGCGAGCAGGTCCCGTGTTCTGGAAGCAAATGGAAATCAGAGACCAGCTGAAAGGAGAGCCCGCCTTCCCAGAGTGGCTGTCCACACACCCGTCGCACAGGAACAGATACTCTCAGCTGGACCGCCTCATACCACAGGTACAGACACACACAGCAAAGCTCAGTCCAAATAACAGCAGGGGTAGCGCTTAAGTTTCTTTTTGACCTCAATTATATAAGTAAACACATCCCTGCTGCTCTGATTCATGTGTTTGTCTTAAGTAAAAGACTCTTTGATCCCTGTGTGAGGAGAGAGCCTCCACATGGCGGTTGTTTAGGAGAAACAGTGTAGCTTTAGGAGCTGGTGGAAGGAGTCTTAATGGAGCTAATGAAGCATCTGGAGAGATGTGCATCCACCTGCAGGCGTGCGGCGAAGAGGGCAGAGAGGAAGAAGGGACTTGGGGAGGAGAGGAAAAGATGCAAGGTTTTAGGAAGGCAGGAAACACATTTTGCCACACAGGGGCCTTGATGCCCGCTTAACTAAATGTCTAGCAGGCTTTGAGCCGAGGACCTGAAAGAAAACAGCCCCATGGCGGCAGCTCGATCTCACAGGCTCGCACGCTGTGCCGCCGCCGTGGCAAGACGATCAATGGTATCTTAAGGCTAGAAGGAAATCAACAAGCAGTTAAGGCAGCAACTTCTATGGAAACCGTCAGCATCCACGATCATTACGTCTTATATGTGTGTGTGTGTGTGTGTGTCTGAGAGAGAGAGAGAGAGAGAGAGAGAGAGAGAGAGAGATGCACATTGTATTAGGCAGCAGCCAATTTAACCTTGAGCGTGAGTTGGACTGTTGGTACACAGTCAGATGCTCCAAGCAGGAAAGACGAACAGATGGGTAAACCACTAATTGTCCATCAGGTGCCTGTGTCATTCAGTGTGTACACGTCCTACGTGTGAGCGTGTGTGTGTTACACACATGTGCCCATGCATCATCATATATCCCTATGTGGTAGATTGACCTCTAGCAGCAGTCGTTGTCGAGGCCAGGCTGCAGCGCGGGCAGTGAAGTGGTGAAGACTGTTGTTTGGGGGATTCATGGCGTGTGTGTGTGTGTGTGTGTGTGTGTGTGTGTGTGTGTGTGTGTGTGTGCTGAGAAAACTCTCCAGTATCTCTGTTACCCTCGTCACACCGAACCGTTCGATCCCGCGCAGAAGCACATATGAGCCAGTTAACAGCTGAGCTCAGTGAGGTGAAAGTGATGCATAATGCGATGTTTTTAACCTTGCGAGGGGTGACAGCATCAAGCTATTTAACCCGACTCCTCTGAGGGCACTCCGCCTCCACTAGTGCGCTCATCATCCTTAAGCAGAGCGCATTAAGTCCACCGCTAGCACGAGAGGGAGAGCCTGTTGAGTGGGAAGCCAAGTGCATGTATGCGCTCAGTCTTGTAGGTGATTCTAAGTGAGAGATTAATGAGTTTGGTGTGGGCGTGGGTGTGTGAGACAGACAGAGAGAGTGTCTCTAACTGCCGGGAAGCGCCTGTAGTCAGTCCCTACCAGCTCTGCTTACCCAAGCTGCATGATTTCAAGAAGAGTTTACGTCTTATAATATATTTGAAGCCAGTCTTTCAACCACTTTGATTCAGACTGACATGTTTCAACAACTACCAGACGGATGGAGATGAAATTGTGTGCAGACTTTCACGTTCTCCAGCAGCGGAGGCCTGCTGACTTTGGTCACGCCTCGACTTTTCCTCTAGTGCCATCGTCAGGTCAAATTTTAGATTTGTCAGCTGCTTCGTGATCATCCTCAGCTGCAGTTAAGTCGCTGCTCACATGCTAAACTGAGACGTGTTAGCATTTAGCCCAAAGCACCGCTGTGCTGTAGTGCAGCCTCGCAGAGCTGCTGCAGTAGCATGGCTGCAGACTCTTGATTGTCTCTCTGGTGTCCTATTTTGTTTGTCTCAGTCAGTGCATCTTGTTATCTCAGTATCTTTAATCTTTGCTGTCTTTGTTTGTCCTTGGCTTTCTCCTCTCTGTCTTTCTGGCCTTCTTTGTGCTGCGCTCATTTCGGTTAACAGCTCCGTTTTGGTGAAATATGTATCTGCTGATCACAAAGTAAAAAGAACAAGTAACAGACTTTTTCTTCTGATACGCTGCAAACAAAAACAACAAATGGCTCGCCACTACACAAAGACATTATCACAGGGCTTTTCGTATTTATCTTTGTGCTTACTGTTATTTAAATCTGCGTCTGAAGTTATTATCAGTCAGTACATATTTACCTCTGAGAGTGGCTTAATGTCTGTTATTCACTCTCATCTCTCGTCAGGCTCTGGAGCTGAGGGAGAGCTGCGCCTGCCCTGCTCTACCTGCTTCCGACCCTCGTGTCGTGTTCTCCAAAAGTGTCCATGTGTTGCTGGAAAACGCTAAGGACCAGGGGAGAAGAGGGCAAGAAGGTGCACACAAGCCCCAGCTGCCTCACAGCGCGGCCTCGCTCCCAGCCGGACTGCCTGCAGCTCTGCTTGCCCAAACTTCCCTTCCTCCCTCCCCAAACGTGGATCAAGAAAGTAAAGGCCCAGTCCGGCTTGAGGCTTCAGAGTCAGCCGCAGCGGCCCCTGATCCTGCTCCTGCTGAAGGGGAGGGATCCCAGAGCTCCAGCTGACAGGAGTGTTCAATCCTCACAAACTTCGACGACACCACAGTTATGCAGAGACTGTTTGGATGAGTGAGTGAGTGATTGGTGTGCTGGTCAGCCAGCATATTCAGCAAACAATTTACTGCTGCTTTAAGACTCTTTTTATCGTTCGTTCAATTTCGGAGCCTGTAGGTGCCAAGTAAAGGGGTAAAGTTCCACCCACCATCCCAGGGTTGGTCCTTCTCACTGCACTGGGGACTCCCTTTGGTTGCCAGCACAGTGGCGGGTGGAGCTGAGGGTGCTGGCGTAAAAGTAAATGCCTGGGGTCATTCTAAATTTGGAGAAAATTGGTGGAAAAGTCAAGCAAAAAGAGAAAGAAAAAAAATTCAAGGCCCCTCCTAACCTTTCCCTGCACCGCAGCACCCTGCTGACTGAACTTCAGAGAACGTTAACCACGGCTGGCGACTGCAAAGACGCCACATTAATTAGATAACCTCGACGGGGGAAATGCCGAATGAATCTTAGTAATGCTAACCATACATTGCAAGATTAATATGTGCATTATTCATCGGCACACAGCAGCATACGAGAGTAAGCACTTTGTGTGTGCATGATGGAGGCTGCGACCATGGCAGGCGGAGGACATCTACATTCTCATTATGACTAGTACATTCTCATGCCACACACACAGCACCTCATGCATTCTCTAGCCTGGGGGACTTAATGGTGTAAATTTATGCTGGGTTGTTTGCAGGTTTTAAAACACAGCCTCCTGCTCAGGAATGCCAATATCCGCCGTCAAGCTTTGAGACATCTTTCATGGGATTTAGTAAAATCTTATTTAACAAGCCAAGTTGACTGAGAAAACATTCTGATTTACAGGAGCAGCCCACGGGAGCAGACGCACAATGAAGAGGGGAGGGCAGTTATGGTTCATATGCTGGTAATCTTTGGCGTGTGTGTGCGTGCTGAAACAAAGTGGCACACCTGGTTAAACTGTGAAGTAAAAAATGTACTACTGTGCTTTCATTTGGGATAAATAGTTTTATTTGTGTCATGCATTTCAGGTGGAGGGCCTGTATCAGGTCGCAAAAAAACATCAGTCCGCAGTCTTTACACGAGCTGTGGAAGCTTTGTTTTGCTGCAAACGGGGTAGGTCTGTATTAGAGTCTGTGTCTATATTAGAATAAGTGGCCAGTGATAGGGTTTGTGTGAAGCCGCGCGATGAAAAAGCCAAGGGAACATTGGTTTTTGTATATCAATAACTCAGCAGGGACGCGCTGTGTTTGCAAGTGGCAGGAAAAAAATAAAACTTTGGAAGAAAAATTTGTTATTTTGACTTTTTTTTTTTTCCCTCATTGCCAAAATCACCAACATTCAAACAGATCAAAGATGACCAAAGAAATGAGGGTTATGGGAACACAATGCCACATGTAGTGTGTGCGTGTGTGTGTGTGAGAGAGAGAGTAAGAGGACATTATCAGCCTGTGACATTGCATAAGAACATCAAAACCCATCCATTGTCACACCAACCAATTAGACAGCGGGTGAAAGATGAGAGGAGACGTAGACTGAGTTGCTGGCAGCTTCCTCTGAAGTGTTCATATGTGTGTGTGGTAGCAACAGTAGTCGCAGTTACTTATTGATGCCAGGCTCCTGGGGAAATTCCTCGCCGGCCTCTCACAGCTGATCAGACAGATGTAACGTTCGGAAATCTCGTAGACGAGATTACACCAAGGCCGTCGTAATCAAACGAAAGCTACTAGAATTCCCATCAGTCAGCTTTACCGCAGCGCTTTTGTAATTCCTGCCAATTGTTACAAGTTCTTGCTTCTTGGGTACAAGATCAATCTTTTGATGTCTCTCTATTAAAGACCGCTGGGGCAACATCCATTTCTTTTTGAGCAGGAGCCTCCTCGCTTTCTGCCGCAGATGACGCGGGCGAACCGACCGTGTTGCGCTCCCTGGTCGCACAGATTTGACCCTTTTCAGGATTTTTAGGATCCGCAGCTCTCAGTTCATTCTAACACAGACTTCCTGTTCCTTCGTCACACTGTTGCGTACATGCTGAAGCATCTGGCTGCAGCTCCCTCACCACTCACAGAAATTGGAACATGAACAGGCAACAGATGACACACTCACACCCAGAGGTAATTGTAATGAGCGTGATACAATACACACACTTACACACACACACACACACACTGCGCTGAGTAATTGTAGCCTACTGCTGGAGTCTAAACAATAACTGCGACAGAGAGCTTAATCAAGGAAAACAAAGAGACAGCAGTCAGATGCATTGAAAAGACAGAAATAGAAAACAGACAGCAGAATCACGGGGATTCGCGGAGAAAAGAAAAGATTTAGTTGAGGCGTGTGAGCCGTTATTTACATTTAAATCAAGCATTTGATTTTTAACATTTCTGCTCAAATGCTGGGTGGGAAAATCCTACTGTAGTCTTTGTGGTTTTTCTCTGTGTTCACATGCGTCGCCTTGGGCAGATAAGATCTGTTCCACGATGTCAGTGAGAAATCAGATGTCTGCTTTATGTCTGTAAATTCACCTCAAGTCTCAGATTGTTTTGTGGCTGTATGTTCATCCGCCCACCAGAGACATCAGACGGCTTCTGAGACCTCTGACAAACTGCTCGCAGGTATTTAAAGCTATAGACAAGCAGCGCTGAGAAGTGGAAGAAAGAACAGAAAAGGTGGCACACCCACAGCAGAGGAAGCTGAATGCATCCTAGACGGCAAACTCAAGATGCTGTTTCCCCAACAAAAACACTCCCAGAGAGAGCCGGGGCGGCGAGAGAGCAACCCAACACATCTGCTGTGTAGGTGGCTGAATGATGTCCCAGAATGCAGTCTGGCAACCCTCTGACCTCCCTGCGGAGCGTTGCTCGAAGTGGCTCATCCACAGTTCCATTTCTTGGATACGCCCCAACACACACATACACATGCATCAGCTGGCTGCGGCGTGTAGGGAGAATATGGTGATGGAAATGTGTGTGCGTATGTGGTAAAAGTTGCTCTGTCCTTCCGCTGTGCATTAATTATACATGTGGCATGTGGGTGTCTGATTGAAATGAATATTTTACTGCTTTTAATCACTGCCATTGCCAGAGTGATGGAGCATCTGGCTGTGTTACCTGGGTAATTAAAGACGCTGTCTCACATACGCACACATGCAAGTCTCAGAGGTTGTGTCTGCAGTATGAGACAGAAGCACTCCAGAGGCTTACTAATGAGTCGAAATTAGATTTGGAATGTTTTAAAGCAATGGGAAAAAATAAAAATAAAGGTTGCTCATTCTTTTTTTGCTTTTGTATAACTTCGATTAGCAAAAAGCTTTTCAAACAGGTCAGGGGACAAAGAAAACCTCTTAAAGCTGATGTGTTTGGCACAGGTAGCCTTAGCCGTAGCTACATCTTACAGTATTTTGTTGTGTTAGTGTCTCTGCTTTTGCGGAACCATCATTCTAAATTGTAAACTCTCTTTGTGTTTTGTACAAATGCAAACGATAGCAAGAATGAATTGTCCTAAATCGGACACCCGCCGACCCCGTGGTGCACACCTCGCACCTGAATGTGTTGTTGGATGGAGACGAGGTGTAAACAATGACTTCCTGCTGTCTAGGAGCAACTTTGTATTTTGCTCCTTAGTTTAGATTTGTCACTTCCTGCACTGAGGAGATTTCCCCCAACTGAACAAACCTGACACCGAAATGTTATTTTTAGCAAATAGGGCAAAACTGCGGCGCTTTGAAAGGCTGGGGTTGTTCCTCTCTGGAGAAGTCTACAGTGTAATCTAAGTAGGCTGATAACACAGAGCATTTTCCCCCTCACATAAAAGCCTTGTCTAGCGCAGCTTTAATGTGGGAGTTAATGTCTGCATTAGTCATACAGTACATACGCTGCTTCCCTGAGAGAGACATGCTTCACTCAGTTAAGCTGAAAATATCTGTTGCAGAGAGTTCAGACATTAACCACGAGTAAAAACGGACCTCTGCTTTTAAATCTGCTGTCTCTTACATGGATTTTGGTTTTCTGAACTGTGCCTTCTGTTGTCTTACCCACAGTGAAGGAACAGTCTGGCACGGGGTCATCGAGGCTATCTGGGTATTCTCTTTCAACACACAATACGGGTCTTCCTCTAATGGCTCCTCGTGTCCTCTCCGTCTGTCTTATCGTCCGGATCTGCGCTCTTGTGTGTGTGTGTGTGTGTGTTCATGGTTGAACTGGTAGAGGTTTTTATAGTCTGGTGTTCTGATGCTATTAGAGATTAGGATGTTAACACAGTCCCTCATCTGACTGCATCGATCCCAACCCTCGCAGTGGAATCGCATTAATACTAACAACATCAGGTACAAGCTTTGTAGCTCTCTTTACCCCTCTCTCTCTTTTTACATCTGCTTCCCTGTCAGTGTTGATTTAAATTTGAATAACCAGCTTTCTTCCCGGTCTTTTAACAAGGAGAGGGTGCAATCTAATGAAGGGAATGAGGGAAGGAAGATTTCAGAAGCAGAGGGGGACCAGAGGATGTGGAAATGAGATGAGATGAAATGGTTTAAATCAGTCTTCCTCAGCTGCTCTGACACCGGTAGCTTTCAGTGTTTGAGCGCATACATCAAGCCGCAACGCAGAGTAAGCATATTCATATAGTGAACAAGTTCTTTTTTTCATGGGCTTGTGAGAAAAATGAAGAGCTTGGAACAGCACAGTTTACCGAAGGACAGGTGTTGACAGAGTGAGATTAAAGATCGTCGATGACAAGGAAGTTTAGAGCAAAACTGACACTGAAACGTAAGTTTAAATACCTGTTAGCTCAGAGTTCTACATTCACCTGGTTTCACTCACTGATAAAGACATACCATTTTACATTTGGTTCAAACCCCTTTTGGGTGGCCACCCATGACTTGAGAAACCAGTGTTCTACCCTCCGATCTCTGTGTCCGTCAGTGCAGTGATGCATTATATTTCGCCTCTCGCCTCCTCTGTAATCCCTGTGAATTCATCAAGACAACATGGAAGAGAGGAATTCAGACCAAAACACCGTCAGTGTCAGCAAGATTTAACAAACCACGATGGACCTGGTTGGTTTCAACTGGTAAGCACAGCTGGTGTTCTTTGATGTCTTCCACTTTGGAAGAACACCTTCAACACTAATGTGATTCACACTTCTTCATTAACTTCCAAAAAGGTTTGATTTCATTCATGTGTATACTGTGTGGTGGTAGAAAGGAGTGTACACAGAGCAGCCAACTCTGATAGATCAGATTTCTGAGCATCTCATCAGCACATGAAAGCACCATTTCCCACAGAGCTTGCACCATGGTCTGCTCTGACTTCAACCTAAGTGATGTAAACAGGAGGGCCCTGTCAAGGTTCAGCTGTTCTGCGATCAGTGGAGGACGCGGCATTGGTGCTCAAAGAGGGGGGCCTAACCAAGGTATACCCAAATTACATGCATGGAGTACATGCATGGTTTAATTAAGTCTCTTCTTCTTCCTCTTTATAATGCATGAATATTTTCCTGCTATTGTGTGTGTGTGTGTGTGTGTGTGTGTGTGTGTGTGTGTGTGTGTGTGTATATATATATATATAATTCAAATAGATTGCAGATTAATGTGAAGCATTATCCTAGTCCAAGTTCAATAAAAACTGACAACAATAGCAAAAAAACAGAATATTTTCCTGTTTTCTCAAATGGTATATCTAGGCATCCTCCAAAAAAAGGCAATTTACTATCTATTTATCTACAAAAATATCTATATTTCTATCAATAAAATCTTAACTTTGGCCATCTATGTTCATATTTAAGGTACTTATCACCTATATTTTGGCTATATATCTTTATATTGAAGCCATTTACTATATTTATCAAATTCACATTGTGTGTAATATCTGTACTTGCACTGAAATTCTTGATTTGAAAAATGGCATATTGAAGAATTCAGAATTTCATTGGCTATTTGAAGCATCAGTCACTGCAAAATGGGCTGCGATCTTCATATGAAGAAGAGAAGGAGGCCCTTCTGTGTAACTCGGACTGTTATTGGCTTCTCTTGTTGCTGGGCTTCATATGGCGGATCGTGATTGGTCAGATGTAATTTCAAACTGGAGATCGAGTTTATAAACTTTGGGAAGTTGCCATACGCGACAAGTGAAACAGGAGCACATTACCTGCGAATTTGAAAGGAAAAAACGGCTTTCTATGGATTATTATCATGTTGCAGACCAATATTTTTACTTCGGTGGTTCGCGTAGATAGCGTGGATGTTACCAGACCGTTTCTGTCGGCGTTATCAATGTGCGGAGCATGGAGAGACCTAATGCTAACAGGTGAGTTGCCTCAATCTTAAAAACTGTTGACTGTCTGCTGTTGTTTTTTTTTTTTTTTAATCTTAGCTGTCTATGGAGTATCAGTGTGAACGTAGCGTTTGTGTCAATGGACTGAAAGCTACACAACAATAAATTGTCCTTAATACGCGCGCACGCGGGGCCGTTGGAACAGTAAAGCGGTTCTGGGTTTAAAGTCCCTCAAAGCAGGCAGGCTAGCTTAAGTGGCTTTATTGGTATGTATGTTTCATTAAATGTACATATAATTGCGTTTCTCCACTGGAAGAGCTCCCTAGAGGGCACTTGATCACATTTTCTTGCACATTGGGCCACCACAGTGTGTTTTATCTAACATAGAGGCAACTTACAGGCATTTTCAACAACAATGTTGACTCCAAATTTCAAGTTGTCTCATGACACTTTCCATATAGAGCTAGTCAAGACCATACCCCTCTATGTCCAGACACCCAGCTCCAGAGGTGTATGTCATTCATAATGTATATAAGTTATTTGGTGCAAGAAAATATACTCATGGCAGTAATGTACGTAAAACTAAAGTAACCGCTATAGACCTGTAGCCTCCCCCAGGTGAAAAACGTCACAGGCACGCTTTTCAGTTTCGGTGTTTCTAACGTGTCTTTTAGGTCTGTGTATGTAGACTTACATGTGTTCAGATTCACTCTCCAAGCAGTGAATGGACTTAACAACGAACTTAAACATGTTACAAATGAACATTTATTGGGCTAAAACATTCAACAAGATATAATTTTTTATGCTACAATGTGCAACCGTTTATATATTATTGGGCTAGTATGCTACACGTTGTTATTGGGCTAAAACATGCTACAAGTTCATGTTTATTCGGCTGAAATGTGCTACATATCATTTATTATGTTAAAACATGCTACGCATCATTTATTAGGCTAAAACAGGCTAAGTTCAAATTTATTTGGCTAAAATTTTCTTTAAATTGTTGTTTATTAGGCACATGCTAGAAGACATTGCGTGTTAAGCTAATATGCAGCAAGTTATTGTTTATGAGGCTATACATGTTAAAACATCAGAGTTGAAATTTGTTAGGCTGAAAGATCCTACAAGCTGTAAATTATTGAGATAAAATATGCTAAATGTTCAAATTTATTAGGCTAAAACATGCTATGCTTTGTAGTTTATTGGACTAAAACATGCCACAGATTGTTTATTAGGGTAAAACATGCTATGGTTTGTAGTTTATTAGGCTAAAACATGCTATGGTTTGTAGTTTATTAGGCTAAAACATGCCACCGATTGTTTATTAGGCTAAAACATGCTATGATTTGTAGTTTAATAGGCTAAAACATGCTATGGTTTGTAGTTTAATAGGCTAAAACATGCTATGGTTTGTAGTTTATTAGGCTAAAAATGCCATGGTTTGTAGTTTATTAGGCTAAAACATGCTATGGTTTGTAGTTTATTAGGCTAAAACATCCAATGGTTTGTAGTTTATTAGGCTAAAACATGCCACAGATTGTTTATTTGGCTAAAATATACAAGTTCAAATGTATTTGGTGAAAACATGCTGTAAGATTTAGTTTATTATTCGGCTGATTTATGCTACAAGTTATTGTTTATTAGGCTAAAACATGTCTGAAAGAGGAAGGAATGGTCTGACTCTTCCTTGTGGTGGTTATTCAGGGAAAAGGGACTTGCTCTCGGCATCTCTCTATGTGTATGTGTATGGGAGACTGATTGTGAGTGCGTGTCTGCCTGCTTACAGCTACTTACCAGGGATATTATAAGGGATTAAGCCAGGAATAAATTAGAATAATTTCACGTTAATCCTTGTACGTTTGTTTCTGTGACGTTTGTTTTAAATTTGACATTATAATTCTCAGCTTACCGCCGGGGGAAACCAGCATAACATCTGAGGAAACTTTAATGCCAGCCACTACATGCTGTTAGCTAAGGTTCACAAAATTAGACTTAGTGCCAAAACCTCAGTGATTGGGAATAAGTGCATGTTTTCTGCTGGTTTGAGTCCAGCTGAATTCTGTGGGCTGTACATGTTTAATGAGAAACTTTGATAGCTGAGCCTCGGAAATTGTAAAGAAAAAGCCACAGAGCCCTCACTAAACCAAAGCACAGACTCGCATCGTGCCTCAAAGACTCACAGATCTGCCAAGAAAATGAAGTTCACAGTGTGCTGGATTGTGTGTGTCTGCCTTAATACATGCGAGTACCGTGAGGGGGGAGGGTGTTGCAAACGAGTGTTGAGAATCTTATTTTTGTTCTCCCACACATCTTCTCAGCTCACCTCCCCTTCAGTCGTCCTCTCAGAAAACCCCATCTATCCATACATCCATCCATCCATCCATCCATCCTCGCTCAGCTTAAGCAGTGCTGTCTGTTCGCTGTCTCGTTGCCATGGTTTCCATTATGCTTCCTGCCTGCTCTGGTTTGAAGGACAAAGCGCTGATGATGGGTAGTATTTAGAGAGAGCAAGAGGGAGAGAGAGAGAGAGGCAAAACAACAAGGGAGAATGTATGTGCATATGCTCTGCTTTTTGTTTTTCTGCTGCTGGTTGTTTAATGTCATCTCTCTCACAAACACACACACACACACACACACACACACACACACACACACACACACACACACACACACACACCTTCGATCTGCGTCCCCAGGGTTCTAAGGAAGGTAGAAAGGCAGCTCTACACCATCACTCCCTTTGGCCTCAGATGTTTAGCTCTAGCAAGCCTTATCTTTTAACTGATCAATAAGCAGGTGGTACAGCACTCCGTCGTCTCTCTATGGGATAGGCTGCAGTTACACAGGACTGCATCAAGCCAAATCAGCCCGCACGGGGCCTGTGTTACGCTCAGTGACCGTGCTGCATGCTGTGTAGCAATACAGGGAAAAAAAAGGATTTGCTCTGAAATCTATAACCAGCACTCGACGGCCGAGTGCGTGCAGTCGGATGTGTGTGTGCGTGTCCTCGCTACTACGCTACGTGCGAAGTCTTCAGACTGTCAGAAATTAGGCTAAAACTGTGGACTTTATTTAGCTGACCTGGTTGGAGTGTGAGGAGGAGACAGCGGAGATGAGCGGGGAGGGAGATGGTCATGGAGCGTGTGTGCCGCTGAAAACAGAAAAGAAGGAATCGAGGGAAGGAAGGGAAGAAAGAGCTTAAACTCAATCCTTTCTCCACCACACGCATAACCCCCTCCACTGTGTGATTTCCCCCCAACCCCCTCCCTGTTATTGTAAGGGTCTTAGGGCCTTCCTTAACTTTTAATAAGAGTCTTTAATAAGTCCCCAGATCATGGCTTGGTCGGTCAGGGCTCCTATTTCAACACAGCTCTGCTTAATCTCACTCTAAAATAGATCTGCTCCCTCCACTCTCTTACTTTCAGCCCCTCTGCCTCCTCTGCTCTGTATTTCTCCACAAGATTGTGAAAGTATTTAATAAACTACTGGGAGATCAAGCAAGGTTGTATTGTCCTCTGGGTTTGTGTGTATGTAGGCAATCTAGCAAAGGTGCAGAAAATAATAACTGGGGATGAGCATTTTTATTTCTGTTAAGGAGGATCAACAGGGATGTTTTTGAGAGGAAACGCCTCAATTTTCACTGCGATGAAGGGCAGCATTGGCAATGGTTAAGACACATTTTTGTGTGAATCTTTGAATTAATGACAGGCACAATGAAGCTGTAATTCTTCTGTTGAACGTCCCCCCGAGCCTCCTGTGACTGCCCGTTCACCAAAAGTCACTCAGCCATCATGCGCACACACTTTGAATTGCTAAAGAGGCTCCTGAAATGTGTTATCTGTGCTCGGAGTTCCCAGTTTCTGCACGGCGATGCTGTGATGCGTCTGTGTGTCATACTTTAGTTTCAGTCTCTTTGGCCTACTTAGGCGTGTTGTAAGTAGCACACTGAGCTGCTTCTCCTATCCCCGTGGACTCGGGCTGAATAATTGAGCGGTGCTGAGGCAGGGTAATAAGCTACACTGCCACTGTAATAACCTGCTGGACAATGTGTGTGTGAGTGTGTCACTGACTGTGTGCGTGTGTGCTCCTGTTGCTCGTGCGTGGTAATGACTGCTATTACTCCAGGGCTTGGGAAGCAGACACATGCTGTCCAAGGAACCAGACATGTTGTGTGAGCATGTGTGTTTTTGTGTCACGTGTGTGCAGGCTACAGGAGGACGGACGCACGCTCTGGTTTGTAATCTCGGACCCTTACGGATGAGGACTGGCGGGAACCTCCTGACTGTTCTTGTGTCTGCGTTTTAAGAGCTTATTTTCTATGTATGTCTTTTATGACCGTTTATGTGCTTGCTGCATTGTTTGTTTTTTATTCTGGCAGCTTTTCAGTGTCATCTGGTCATCTTGTATGTCCTGATAAAGGAACCTGCTTTTGTTAGGAAAGGCGTAACATACACACATTGCGTGCATGTGTGTGTGTTTGTATTTGTGTGCACGCACAAACCAAGCAAGTAGAACTGCAGTAATTAGTCAATTAATCAATTAGTTGTCACTTATTACATCAGTCTCCAGCTATTTTGATAATTGATTCATCATTTTGAGTAATTTTTTCATAAAGAAGAAATGTCAATTCTCTGATTTCAGCTTCTCAAATGTGAGTGTTTTTGGGGTTCTTTACTCTGTGTTTTGGACAAAACAACACATGTGAATGTTGGGCATCGTAAAAAAGTGAACAATATTTGTACACTTTTCTGACATTTTAAGGAGCAAACAGCAAATCGATGAATCAAGAAAATGATTGAATCAAAGTTTATCTCTCATCTCTGTTTTTCCTTTATTCCCTTTTGATATTGTAACTTGGAGAAAGCAAAATGATGAGAGCAACTGATAGAAAATAAAGTCAAAAGGAGCTTATTTGCAGTTGCAAACATGGCTGCAGTGTGGGACATATTAGGTCGGCTGACAATAAGCTGACATCGTCACCGGTGCCCAAATTTCAGGTGCGCTGACTGGAAAAAAACCCTGCTAAATGATTCAGCGTGCGCTCTGATAGAAAGCATGACGCACCTTCGTAGCCATGTTCACCAAGTTCATTTTGTTACTTAAAGGGCAGAAGTTGTTTTCTATCAACAACATTTTGTCTCCCACCCACCACTCAGCTTCCGCCTCCCCCCGTGTGTGGATGTTTGAGAAATACCCCCCACTGTCAGATGGTTCACATAACTCAGCAGTTTCCCCTCTGCCAAGCAGCAGTATCACTCTGCAGCTGAGTAAACCTCTCCCCTGCTGTAATCTCAAACCAGCATCACTTAGATCCTATAAATTCTTAATGCACAGTCCTAAACCTGAAATACTTCAACCCTCTCTCCAGTTTCCCTCTGCCTGCTCCCTTGTCACCTCTCTGTTTGGGATGACCGACTGATTGACTGATTTGTTGATTCCGTTTAATAATTCAGAAGTAAAACGATGAGCAAAATTCAGGCGCTCACCCGACGCCGTA
The DNA here is from genome assembly GCA_037975065.1 of Chaetodon trifasciatus. NCBI lineage: Eukaryota > Metazoa > Chordata > Actinopteri > Chaetodontiformes > Chaetodontidae > Chaetodon > Chaetodon trifasciatus. Next base: position 596,284 of record JBBMOE010000039.1, read on the forward strand.
CATCACGCCTCCTGATGCCGCCATCTTTCCTCTTTCTGCTTCGTACCTTGCACAGATGAAAGCGATGCCTCCTGGTTACTGAAACATGACAAATCAGAGGGAGAGTGGAAGAAAAGCCATTTATCAAAAAGTTGGAGTTGACAGGTGTGTTTTTTTTTTTTTCTGCCATGTCGCAACTAGGTGAGCATGTTCTCTCTGCTGGCTTTGTGTACACTTTGAAGTGCACATGACTTGTGCTTGGTGTGTGCGTGGGAACCAGGGGGCTGGAGTTACTGTCCTCGCCGTGCTACATGCAACAGTCTGCTGCAGACAGACGCGCAGACATTTCCTCCTGGCAACCTGTGTCGCTCTCCCTCTCTCCTCTTGTCAGTCATGTTTCCATTTTGTTGCTGACGTTTATCCACCGCCTCACGTTGACAGCCGGTGTAATGCTCTGTCATTCAGTCACCTTGCTGCTTGGCTTTGGTAGCTCCGTTAGCAAAATCACTCTGTTACCCAGCTAACTAACTTCTGAAATGGAACGCTCTCTCTCGCACACACACACACTGAGTTAAAGCTGTCTGTGTGATGGATGTGCCCTCTCAGACAGAACTGCTGTGTGTTGAATCTCAACCTCCAGCCTCACCTTCAGGCTATACCCACTACCAAGTGTGTGTGTGTGTGTGTGTGTGGAGTGTTTGATCATGAATACTTTTCTCTGAAAATACAGTGGAATGTCAAAAAACCAAACATATGAAGAAGTCTCTCTCTCTCTCTCTCTCTCTCTCTCTCTCACTCTCACTCTCACTCTCACTCTCACTCTCACTCTCACTCTCACTCTCACTCACACACACACACACACACACACACATAGAGACACACACAGACACACAGAGGGTCCTAGTGGCTGATAAAGACCTTTTGGCAGAGGCTCTCCTCTGTGCTGTGGGCTCATTAATGCTCTGAGTGTGTCCCTGTGACTGAGGACTAAGCCCTCAGCTCTTATCAACAACACCAGGCCTGGTCGGCTACACACGCACACACATCAACACACACTCTCTCGCACACACGCGCGCACATTGGATTATGAAGAGTGTGGATAAGTCGCCAACATCAGCTTCGATATCCCCTTACAGGACAATGACAGACACCCCCTCTCCCGTCCCACTGTCACAGTCATGGATTGTGTGTGTGTGTGTGTGTGTGTGTGTGTGTGTGTGTGTGTGTGTGTGTGTGTGTGTGTGTGTGTGTGTGTGTGTGTGTGTGTGTGTGTGTGTGTTTGGTGAGAACTTGCGCATTGTTGGATGTGTCATCTCAACACAGGATGACATAAATGCTTACACCTATCCTCCTTGGTACTATTTGTTTCCTCCAGTACACACACACACACACAGGCACAAACTGTGGGGTTATTTACATATTTATTGCTGCACTGTGCTTGTGATTAACTGGGTGTTGGTGCAGAGTAATGTTACAGGCCTGGTTCAGTGAGGACAGTGTGGGCGGCTGGTGGTTTATGGCTCTTTCAAGTTGGTGCGTGTGAATTGTTTGTTGTTTCCATGTATTGTCTGAGCCCTCGGGCTATATCTATTCAGCTTGGTGGAGAATTATTATTACTTTATCCTCAGGGAAAGCAGAGGTGACATACTGCAACATCGGCCACCCCCCACCACTCCCTGCCACGTTCCCCACGCTCACCAACACACACGCTTATGCAGACTTGGGGCGTCTTCCTCTACACATGTATTAACACCAAGGTCATGTCGTAGCCCCACAGGAATTTTAAACATCAAATCTTATATCTTCTGTGTTTCTTGGGCATGATGATGAGGGATCGGCATGTTTACATGCAGCCATAGGACTTTTTTGATTTTTTTTTCTTTCCAGTGTTCCGTTACAAAAAAAATCTTGCATTATTAAAAAGTCAGATTTTCAGGAATGTTACGCAGCGGTCTCGTTTTCAATTTATACATTTCAACAAATGCTGTTGTGAGCTTTGAGTGGATTTTATTGGCCCGGAGATCATGACTATTGTTCTGCTTAGTAAAGACCTTCAAGTAAAAACATGCAAATCACCAAAATTGATGCTGTAGTTTTAGCAGCAGCAGCAGCAGCAGCAGCAGTATTCTCTTACATCTGCGCGCTCTCAGTTCTCTCTTTCAGCCTACGGCTGTTTTGGAAGATGCAGGGGACTCTCCTCACATCAAATCCCTCTTTCCCCTTTGTCCAGCTCGCCCTCTTTTTCTCATGCTAAGAGCAGCAGATGTTGAATTCGCAGCATACAAAAAATATGTATTTTTTTTTTTTCATTTTATTCTGAGCTTTTTAATCTCAGCTCTCTGTACAAGAGAACAAGTGGACCGGATGTCCTCTGGTGGGTTTAGATCTAATCATGTTGAAAGCCAGCCAGTGTAGCCTGCAGCGCTCGATAATTGGTTGACCTCAGAAACACTCCAACTCTTTCTGAGGATTTGATATTTTACCGCCGATGCTAAAATGCAGACGGCTGGTGCTAACGATGGTCCTCCCAGCTTTACTGTCTAATTCATCAGATTGTCCTCCCAGATCTGGACCAGTCAGGCAGCTGGCTGCTTATTCACAGCTATGTTACCATTACCATGGCTAATTAAAGACAGCATCTGGGGCCTGGAGAGGCAGACAGGGCAGCTTTCAGTGAGCAACAGTTGGAAAGCACTGTCAGTGATGGAACACTTGGGGAAGGGGCTGAACTCCAGGACACGATCTGAAGTCACAGTTTGTCCACGATTTGTGTTGATTTCTTTTGCACACTGCAGAGTTTGCATATCTGTGTAATGGTGTGTGTGTGTGTGTGTTGTAACCCTTCGGCGCGTCTGGTGCACGCGTGTGTTCCTTTTGTCTGTTGAGGGAGTTGAGAAGCATCTCTTTAATTTGGTCTATAATTGAATTTGGCCCATGGGCATGCCATACTCTTCTGAGAGATGGCAGCAGATGAGGAGGGGATGAAAAGAAGTGGCAGAGAGAAGGAGAGGTGGCCGAGCGAGCGAGGGAGGGAGGGAGTGGAGAAAGAGGAGGTGGCATATGGATGGAAGGTGAGAAAACGTACAGTGGGAAGGAAAGGGAGACGGTGGAGGAGGCTGGGGGAGGACACAGCATTGCATCCTCAGTCATCTGTGAGACTTCATAAGTACTGGGTGCATGGGCGAGTGGCTGGCAGTCAAGTCAATATGACATATGAATATTGCAGGAGCCATTCTCTCCCCTCCTGCCCTCCTCAATTATTAATGTCTGGCTCAGAGTTGGCTCCACTTTTACTTCAGGCCTTCCTCTCCACTACTCCTGAAAACAAGTGAGAAACAGACAGATGGACAAACAGACATAAAAACAATGAGATAAAAAAAAGCGAGCCTAGACAGACAGAGAGAGACGTATGGCTCAGCGGGCAGGGAGCAGAACGAGATGAGGCTGATCTCATCGTACTCTGATCATTTATTTCTGCAAGAGAAATAGAGTTTACGATTTATTTCCTGCAGGGCATTGTCACTCCAACCAAACAATCCAAAAGAATGGAAAGGCCTGTACCAACGGACAAATAGCTGCAGGCACGACTCCAGTGCTCATTACAAGCAGCTGCAGAAATGCAGAAATGAGCAATTTTAATCACCTTTCAGGACTGTATGCTTACTTTTTTAGTGGTAGCGCTGGTGCTAGCAAGTTAAACATTTTAGTAGCACAAAGAAAAATTTAGTAGCACATACAGTTGGGCAGTTAAGTTCGCTTGCAAGTGAACCCTGGTTCGGTTCGAATGCAGTGTGAAAGCTCACCGGACCAAACACAGGACCAAATGTACGTAGTGACGCTATACGCAGTGCATACACAGTGCATCTAGGGCTATACTTGGAACAACACCCACTTCTAATCCGAAGCACGTCGTAGAGTCATACGAAGATGTGACAGCACAGTTGGCATCACCAGCACCGTAAAGTGAAAAAGATGACTCCGTTGATATGGTGTCGGAAAAAAGCGGTAAGAGTTTGTGTCTACTCATGGTGTTTCATCACCTCACACCAGCAAACAAAAAAGAACATAATCCGAGGCACTCTTCTGGGAAAAAATCAAAAGGTGGTCATTTTTGTGAGGCTCGCGGTCACCGTTTTTTCCGCTGCTTGCTGCTCCGTTCCCATGGAGACGCTGCTTCAGCCCGCGATACAGAATATTGTAGTTTTTACTTTACTGCAGTTACTGGTCCTTTATAATGTGTCACCAGACTCAGTGAAGAATATTGTAATTTTCACTCCTCTTTATGTAGTTTAGTTGTGAAATGTTTAAAACCCTGTCAATCCATGTTACTTAGCTAATTTTTAAACTTGTCAAATTACCAGGCGGTCATATTGCACCGCTTGCCGAGCCATGTGCATTTGAAACCTAAAGAGAAACACCATCCCCAAAACAGCCAACTTCACATGATGCTCCATGTTTACTGTTGTTTGTCCGGGCCGGGAGGGAGGGATTTCCCCTCCTACTTTGTCCAATCGACGAGCGCCCCTTTCAACTACGTGATGCTGCTCAGAAAGTTCGGTGCGCTTTAGAAATCACAGTGTGAAAGCAGAACCCAAACAAGTGATAAATACAACAATGATGCGACTTTCAGCTCCCCAATTGAACCGAGTCCACTTGGAGTTAGTTAACGTGTTTATGGGCTAAATTAATTTGATACTGATAAGAAATTCTAACAATGTTGAACAACAATTAAACTGGTTCTTTAACCTTCATTTTTCCTCCACCTGAACTCAACAGGATGAATTTAAACATTTTTAAACATGAAAAACAACAGTGTTATATTTTCAACGCGCATCAGTCTGTGCCTCTCTACAGGCGATGTGTCGCTTTGTAGTACCGTGTTTAGAAACGTTGTCACGTTTAAATATGGTACTCCCTGTAATATATGGCGTATTCCCTGCCATCCGTTTGCCTGCCGCCATACAATACTTGCAAAACATTGCCTTTTTGGTCTGGTCGTATAATACAGGGCTCTCAAGTTTTGAACTGAGTTCAGAAAAGAGCGGCGCAACTTGGTGGGCGTTATTGTGGTCATTTCTCTGCGTGAGAAATACAATGTGCAATGTGTGGCGGGAGTGCGTGACAAAAGGCCGAAAAGTGTGACTGTCACGCTCAATGCGTGAAACTTGAGAGCCCTGCGTATACAAGCCAGGTGAAATCTTTTAACCACTGAGGGTTGAATCGCTTCATTTTTGTATCTGAGGAGACAGGCCGGTCCGATGAAGAAGCGACGAGTGACGAAGATTCAGCATCAGACTCTGTAAATGCTGTAGTAGTACTATTTTCCTCCAAACGGCGTCTTTTATCCTCGCTGTCGTGATCTACCGAAGTAGAAACTACAGAAAAATACCTCTTCATCTTGCTTGAGTCTTCTTGTTATTCTTAGTTGTTGCGGTTGGTTTGTCACAAAAATGATAGAAAGGTCGCGGTTTCCCGGCACAGATCAGCGAGGGCGGGAACGTTTACCCGGAAATGCAGTTCTTTTGTGTTCGGATGGAGAGGGACAGCACACACTTAGAACTACAACTCCCATGAAGCATTGTTCCAACAACTGACAAATAAGACAAGAGACAGTAAAATAGCCTAGTTTTCCCCACTATTTTTTTTAGACATGATACCAGGGCAACACCTTCGCACTTGTGCTAGTGGGTGCATATTTCTCTTCGCACAGAATGATTTTTAGTAGCAAATGCGACGGAAATTGTCGCACTGTACAGCCCTGCCTTTTATTACATTTATTTAGAAATATAGGCTGCCTAGTTCAAGTGTGTGCAAGTCTTTCTCTGAAGAGAAAAATGTGATGATAAGCTAAGTGCGCTCTTACAAACAGGGAAGCGCCAGGTCATTGTAGTTTTAGGCTACATGCTTGATACCAAGATGTCTGTTATATCACAGACTCACACATGTGTTGATATTGAATCCTTTTGAAGGGTGTGGAAGAAATCACAGCTCATGGCCTTTTCTGAAAATAAACACTGTGGAGTCGTGTGAGGTTGCTCGGGGTACGCTGGTTCAGAAAGAGTTGGTGAGTTGATAACTGCTGGTTAAAAAAAGTAGGGCCTGCGCACATTGTTCCTGAGTCTGGCCTTGAAATTGTAGATCAAAACCTTACAGTGTGCTCATTCCACACGGATTATCATCTTCCCTCGGCTGATTTAAAGTTAGCAGTGCAACAGGTGCAAGTGCATCGACCTGTGAGGCAGTGGTTATTCACTGTCGCAGCAGGCTTTAATTGGCTTCAGTCGGCCCGTGTGGGGGATGGTGGAACGACCCGGTCGACCTACGTGTTACTGGCTACGCTGTTGATTTGCCACACATAATTCACACAGGTTGTTTGGAGGATAACCATTAAAATGACTAATAACTCTTGTCCTTTCCAATTCACGTTAAGTATTATTTAAAGGCATGAAAGCGTGACATTAAACCTGCAAGTGTGAGTGTCACATCAGATATGTGAGAGCCGATAACCTTAAATGTAATACATGCGTGAAGTAAAGTTTGGAATAGGTCACGGCGACTACACTGATATAATGTGACTGTTTGTCCTTGAGTTACACCATCGCTGGGCAAACTGTTACCATGACGCCAGCCAGGTTGCTGACATCATGGCTCCTGTTGACCTTACTGGCAGGTGAGGGAGGAGGGTGCGTGGGAGGGAGAAGGTGGGCAAAGAGGTGCTGTAATGTGTGTGTGTGTGTGTGTGTGTGTGTATGTGTGTGTGTGTGTGTGTGTGTGTGTGTGTGTGTGTGTGTGNTGGCTCCTGTTGACCTTACTGGCAGGTGAGGGAGGAGGGTGCGTGGGAGGGAGAAGGTGGGCAAAGAGGTGCTGTAATGTGTGTGTGTGTGTGTGTGTGTGTGTGTGTGTGTGTGTGTGTGTGTGTGTGTGTGTGTGTGTGTGTGCGTGCGTGCGTGCGTGCGTGCGTGCGTGCGTGCGTGCGTGCGTGCGTGCGTGCGTGCGTGCGTGCGTGTGTGTGTGAAGGCCGGGGGGTGGGCCAGGTCAGCATGATTGACGGGGTGTTGGCAGGACATCGGCGCAGCAACAGGGTGATTGGGGGCACAGGAGATCCGCCCCAGCTGGGTATGAGAGCTCAGAAAGTGGGTGTCAAGGTCTCCCATGCTGTTTACACACTCTGCACAGACAGTCCCACACACTTTTGCATTCACACATTCACAAGCACACACACACACACACACACACACACACACACACACACACACACACTGCCTGTGTTTTGAATGTTGACCTTGTTGGGCTGACAGAGTTAGCAGGAGCAACACCTCTCTTTGGCAGCATCATCTGTTTGCTTAGAGCACTGCATTGTGTTACTCTGTGTGTGTGTGTGTGTGTGTGTGTGTGTGTGTGTGTGTGTGTGTGTGTGTGTGTGTGTGTGTGTGTGTGTGCTTCTGCACTGCCTGTGTAGTTTTGGTTAGACTCCCACTGGACCCGGTGATTCATCCTTTGCATATCCACAAGTTGAGGAGTGGATGTAACAAAAACAGGAGAAGAGGAAGAAAGAGGGTAAAAAGCAACAGTGGGTTTAGTCTGCCGTCGGCGTACAGTGGATGTTAGAGGAAGCTTGGAACCGGCGTCGGCGCGAGAAGTGCAGAGATAAATTCAGTCTTTGAACTGAGCTGATGAAAGCAAAATTGAGTTGAATCGAACGGAGTTTTGAGACTTGCATCTTCATTCAGCACTTACAGTATATGCTGTTCTGATGAGGTCCCCGGTGTGAGCAGCACCCAGAGTCAGACCTGCTCCTGTGTTTGTTCCTGAGTGAACATTAAAAAGACAGTGAGCTGGAAGACTTTGTCATCCCAAGAGGCAACATACAGACACAACAGCTGATGTGTTGTTGCTCTGTTTCAGAGAGCCCTTTAGTCTGACTCTCAGAGCGTGGACTGGTCTGGTTATTGAAGCTCAATAGATGTTCAGTGCCAACTCAAATGTGTCCTGATTAGCTAATCAAGTATTGACAGTTGGCAGCGAACGGTTGGTCAGATTCAGTCAAATACTTCTTGATCTGAATGACTTAACTGAGTGCAGACTGTGTTTTCTTTACGGAGAAATAATTTTTTGGATGCTTGTGTAAGAAAACGCTGACTCACAAATGACTCAGGCATATTTTTATGAAAAAGGCCATTTGTAGAAAACATTTTTATATTCTTCAAAGAAAAGTGATGAAAAACGTCTGTTCAACTTTAGATCACATGTTTTATGTCTGTCTTTGAACATCCCGGGACTACGTTGAAAATAAGAGTTCTTACTTTATCATGTTGTTGAGATTTGCAGATCAATACGTGAATCAAATCCAAGCAGAAACTCTAATCACCTGTGAGTGTGTTGGCTGAGTGTTAGCTGTGGTACATCAGAGCTGAAGTAACAGCAGCAGTTAAACTCTAACTTGACCGTGCAGCGTGCTGCCTGCACTGTGTACATATGTTAAGCTGTGTGTTTGCTGTTGTATGTATGTATGTATGCTACATGAACATGCATGTTTGTGTGTGCTTCTGCACAAATTGGCTAAGATGCCTGCATGTGCGTGAGGCGGTGTCCCTGCCTGTGTGTTGCAGCTGTTGTAGCAGTGATTGACGAGGAACTGTGAGTGTGCAGCAGGAGCAGAGCTCAACCCCATCTGACTGATCTGTAAATATTCCCTCTTTCTGCTGCCTCAGCAAGTCTCCGCTGGAGCACAACACATGGATCACATTGGCAGGGTACAGGCAGGGAGGGGGCGAGGGGTGTGGAGACAGCTAACAAGTATAGGCGAATGAGAGGGGAGGCAGGGGGAAACTGGGGGGGAGTGGAGAAGTGGTTGGAGGAGTGGAGCGTTCGAAAGAGGGGAAGCAGAGAGGGAAGAGCGGGGCTGCAGAGCTCTCTTCATCAGAGCTGCAACATTGGGTCCTCAGGCCCTGCTGGACCACAGCCAGAACCACACAGCAGCAAACACAGAAGATTGACTCCCTCTTTCCCCCCTCTGTCCTCCTTCCCTGTGTCCTCTTAATCTATTAGCTTCGCTATGTATAATAGGGGTAGAGGAGATGGATGAGAGAGAGAGAGAGAGAGAGAGAAGCTGATATATGGAACCAGAGAAACAAGAGTTTGTTAATCGAAAGAAATGAAGTCAAGACTGCCAAGAGTGCATCCGTGCTTTCAGCCCTTGAGTCCATCTCAAACGGTAGATGAACAGAAGATTCAGAAACAGAAGCAAACAGGTGGAAAAGAAAGAGGCAGGTGAAGTAGTTATTTGTTGCCTTGCTCGCTTGTCCCCAGTGCTGAAGTGCTCTCTCTCAGCACTGATGGTGAGAAGGAAACGCTTGGCTTCAGATGAAATGGACATATTGATATTAAAGGCCGGTCCTGCAGTGGAGCGTTACTGGGTAATTTTCTAAAGTAAAAGGACATTTCAGTCATGACCTTTATGAATCTATTTCTTTGAGACATTTCTCTCTGATGCACACATACACTCACACTCACACACACACACACATCCTCACATTCACATTTCACAGCAGCGACATGCCGAGTGTTTCGGGGTGGAACTAAAATCTTTTAAAGCCACTTTGTAAGGTTGGTCCACTGGCTAATTCCATTCAGTGTGAAATGAAATTGTGAGCTTCTGTGAGGCTTGTCCAAGTCTTGATTCGGAGGCCTGCAGCTCCTTTAAAGGAGGATTTTAAAAAGAGCAAAGGTTTGACATAAAGTGGCTTTGTTGATTGCGTGAAATTAGGTCCTGTATAGGGTTTTTTACACTCTTCTGCTCTTATGCAAGACCCCGTTCTCCCTCTTATATAAAGCCTCCTAGCATTTCCATTACTCTTTTGACAGAAGCATATGACAATAGCTTTCCTGTGTGGTAATGTGATTACATTAGCATGGGGGAATGGAGCCAGTGCTCCCAGAAAGCTCAAATCAAACAGGCTGCTCTCTGAATGGCTGTCAAAGTAGCTGCAGACACCACCAAGTTTGACAATGCTAAGCACTCGGCAGGTTGCAGGTGATTAGAGCGCCTGCCATGTTTATAGAGAGTGCAGATTTGAAGTCCACTTACTTAGTAACTATATGCAGACTATAAGATTGATAGCCCAGTTAATAGCATTGAGACTGTTTCCCTCCCCTGCCGCTTTAGTCATAAATTATCTTCCCCTAAACATGTGAATTGCAATAATCTAATTATCATCCCCCTCACTAGTAGTGATGACACGTCCCAAAAAGCACCTGGCAAATTCTTACAAAACAGAGTGACTACGGTATCCCTCCAGCGTCACAGGCGCTGGCCTCTTAAACCTTTTCCAATAACAAAAGGTATCTTGTTCCAAGTAAGACAGGTCTATTAGTAGCTACACGGGTTCATCTAGTATTGAAAACTGCAGCCCTAACAAGATCAGAGCATCATCTACCAGGGCCTTACTCATAAATAATTACATTCTCGAGCATAATCTAGACATGATTGGTTTATGTGAAACCTGGCTAAAAACTCAAACGTCTTCTTACCGTTAAATGAAGCTTTGCTGCCGAACTACGCCTGCTCCCATGCTGCTCGGGCCACTTAGAAAGGTGGAGGTGTTGCTTCAATCTTTAAGTATGTTTTCAACTTAACCTCCAAACTGGAAAATCAATTTAATTCACTTGAGGCTCTGGTATTAAAACTATTGCCATCAGCTATAAATTGCTTTGTCCAAGTACGTGGATTACATTGTGGTACTCGATAGACTGGGCCCAATTTGTAGAAGAATTTGGTGATTTTTATCTAAGATGTTATTACTCACTTTGATCTTAGTTATTGGTAACTTCAATACTCCCTTAAATAAAGCTTTTCTGGCACTTACTGATGCTTTTGGTTTCATTCATTTTGTACATGAACCTACTCATAGCAGTGGTAACACCCTGGACTTCCTCTCCCGTGGGACAGAGGGATCTTACCTCGCTGTTTCTTCTGTTTCATCCCGAGTGTCGGATCACTTCCAAATTACATTTGAAGTCGCACTGGCCTGCCCTCTAATGTTTGCACCTGTGTTTTTACTACCCACCACATTGGCCCCTCAGCTGTTATGGCACTGTGAACAATTGCCTGCAGTCTTGGCTCCTTTCTCGACAGCAACAGAGTTGCTTAAATACAACCCTTTCTACCCTTCAAGATTCTGCTGCACCTCTTTCTACCAAAATAGACAGTCAAAGAGGCCTAGACCTTGGTTTACAGATGAAACGTGCTCTGAATCAGACCTGCAGGAGACTGGAACATAATTGGTGAAAGTTTTCAACATCACATGGCATGAGAATGTATTGAAGTATAGGTGTGCTATAACTGCTGCAAGAACAGTCTTTTTACTGTTGCTTTATCTGTACCAATAAGAACAATTCCAGATTTCCTTTTGATAATGTAGGAATTTTCAAGTGGTGTGGCCCAAGGGTGTGCATGCACAGTATGCAGATTTTTTTATATGCCTTAATATTCTACAAATGATAGGTTAAAACATAAATTAATAGTCTACATGCGTACACATAGCTGTTGATGATCTCCTATTTTGTAGAACCTTTATAGTCAGTTACAGAACCTTTTATAGCCCAATTTCTGTGAAGAAAACAATCAACTCCACTTTGGAAAGGAGAGAAAAGATGGAAGCATGATCACTGAGGAGGGAAAGTGAAATTGTAATTTTCTATGGAGTGATAACACACAGTAGTTTGAGTATTGCTTCACACAAAATAAATACAGTACAGCAGGGGTTGGTGTTGGGGTGGAGGGGGGAGTAGAAGCAAACATGAGGAGACAAAGTATCAGTCTAGTCGTTCATTTACTCTAATGGAGACGTGAAAGTAGATAGAAATTCTGCAGTGTGTGTTGAGAGAAGTGAGCTTGGTTGGTAGGTTATTTTATGCTTTTACAAAACGAAAGACACTGCCACAGAGATGGCGACAGCCTATTTTCTGTCCGTTGATTTTGATATAAACAAGTATATCGATCCAGTCAGCCCGGCTTATAGGGAACCAGTCTAAATGCTGATGGTGTAATTCTATACCATTACATTGTGCAATCAACACGTACTTCATAATCTTAAAGAGAAAAAACACTTGCCGATTGTCAGTTTAGCAGTGGGAAATCAACAGGACTCTGAGCTCGTTTCCAGCAGTTAGGCTTTTAAATAGGCAAATGTTCGAAGCAAACCACCAAAACAGAAATGCATCATGCAAACTCTGGGTTCTGTCTTCCTCTAAATTAACACAAATTGTCTAATCTGAACTATAAAGTATACTTTGCAGTAATGCAGGAAGCTTGTTCATTAAGTTACATCGAGCTGACCGCCTTCTGTTCCCTGGGCTGGCCTTTGTGTGTCTCTGACTGAACTTCTACCCACTTCTGGTGCACATACAGTATGAGCTGGACATTAATGAATAGCAAAAAAAGCTATTAGCCTCTGGCACAGACGCCATTGTGTCTGCAAGCACACAATTTAAACAGTGTGCACTGAAATGCACATAGAAGGCATACTTGATTCTGGCTGAAACACCTGAGTGCTTGCCGCTCATTACAGACGCTCTGTCGTAGTCCTGCGTTTCAAGGCTAGAGATGATCATGTTGGTCAGGCCTGCTGCATCCAATTTATCAGCTTGTTGAAAGTCTAAAAAACTCTGATGAGCAGCTCCATCATAGTAATATCTTAGCAGAAAAGATAGCTGTTTCTCTTTGCTCTGGTCCTTCATTTCATCAGCAGGTACATTGAACACCTGAATTTCTTTCACTGCCTTGATTATGGATTATGCGTGCCATCCTGGCCAAACAATCAAGATTTTCATTTTGAATGACCTTGCTCCTGAATTTTGCATTGGCACTTGCATTCATGCATTTCTGTATTTGAGGGTCATGTTTTGTTATTTCCTGCAAAATAGCTCAGAAATAACTCTGCTAATGACCTCTCAGATTCTCTGTCGCCTCTCTGTGAACTGTTCTGAATGGCATTTAGCAAGAGTACAGTAAGGTTCTTTTCTATTTTCTTTTGCCTGTCCTTATTCATGGCATGGAGCGTGGAGGAACTGGGGTTTTCATCCATTCCGTGCATTCATGGAAATGTTATGTTCCTTGGACTTAGCATGAAGCTTAAAGCCTGCATCTTTACACAAGGCCCTTTTTTCCAGTGTCAGAAACCAGACATGGGGATAAATGCAAAATCAGATGCATTTGGGAGGAAATAGTGACAGCACACATGGCAAAAACTTGAATCTTGCCTTACTGAGTGTTCCAGCCATTTACAGGACTGGTACCATATGTCAGTAAACAGCCTCATTTCCTTGGAGTGTCTGTGGGAACATCTTCAGTCGCAGCTGGGCAGGACTCTGCTTTGGACTGTGAAATGTCTGGCACAGTAAACAAAACGTCAAAAAAACCCACTGATCTATAAATATCAAGGATCAGTTTCACTGTGTACTGCTAATGACTACATTATTTGCATATGCTTTTTTTTCAGGCCATTAAATCATGAAGCTGACAACATATTTTACAGTGCAATTATTAGATCCTTGATGAAATTCAGTCAGAGGTGGCAGAAATTAACACAAGTGGTCTCAGCAATTTTAGTGCTGGGGAAAAAATGTACAATTTAACCTTAATAGAGAAGTTTTGGCACAATTTAAAACATAAAAAAAGCAGGAAGAAAGAGGGGTGAGAGGGCCACAGTGGCTGATGGGCATGTGATCTTCAGAAGGCCAGACAGAGGTGTCATGGCTGCCGGTGAATTTCTTGCCCTGCTTGCAAGACAAATATACATTATTGTTGAGATTAAATAACAACAACAAAATAATTACAGTGATAATGATAAACCAATGTATGTTATGATCTGGGGAAAATATCAAGGTCTGTGACTGATGTAGTAAGAAAATGATGCCTCACTACGTTTACATGCAGTCAATGTTCGGGTTATGGTCAATATTTCTGTTTCTGAAACATTCAGAATAACCTGTTTACATGCATGAGCAAACAGGGTTATTCCTGTATACATGGTAATTGTAATCAATTGGGATATCCCGATCAAAACAGCGACGCACGGACAAAGTGTCGATGCACGGAGAACGTCATGATGCAATGCGTGTCATTTCAGCTTCCTGTATCCAAAAACAACAACAGCAGCAGCAGCACGGCAGATAGTGAACAGCCCGGGGCCGGTACAGTCGCCTTTGTTTGCGCTTTGGTGCTGGTACTGACCCACCACCAGTACTTGACACTATTCTGTCTCACTTTCTTCATTAATGGAAGGCGAGAACGTGTTTTGCCATGTTTTCAACAAGTCGTTCCTGCACTCAAAAGACCGAGATTCCTGGCGAATAGAACATGTGCAGAACACAGATTAATGTTCCGTTCGATGGGGATATTCCAATAGGCGTATACATGACCAAAAATTCAGGTTAGAAAAGGAGCAATCCAAGGGTTATATTCGGGTTTTTAAAAACCGGAATATGGGCATATTCCGGTATTTAAAAAGGGTTATTGGTGTTTACCAATAATGCCATGTGCAACCGGGTTATTGCTGATATTCCGGTTATGAAAGGGTTTTTGACTGCATGAAAACGTAGTTGATGTGCAGTCATAGTTGGCAGAAACAGATGAGAGAGCAGTGCAATGTCAGCAATAGCACAAGCAGCACCTCTGTGTGGAAGTAACAGGCATCTTATTAACAAGTGCAGATATTGCACGGCATTTGTAATTATCTCTTATCTGGATTAAACAAGTGACGTGTTCATATCACCAGCACCTGTAATAATCATAATCCAGAATTTACAGACTGTGAGAAGAGGGGTGTGGACCTGGGCAACAAACATCCAAATAAGTGAGGAGGGGGAGGAAGAGAGGGAGATAGAGAGGGAGATAACACTCTGGTGATATGAAATAGACTGTGCAATCAGCAACCCTGATCTTTTCATGGCTTTTTGGTAGAATTGAACTTTTAATTTACAAAAATACTATCTGATGCATTGTGTGGCTGTATCAGGACAGAATTAGTGGACTGGAGAAAGTGAAAAATCGCTGTTAGCGTAGCTGTCTCATTAACGTCACCACTTCAGTGAGGGAGAGGGAATTTCCTGAATCTGCTGTGCAGCCAGCGTTATCTGTGGAGAGGATACTTTGTTTTTCGTGAGACTCTTCATCTTACTTGGCAGCACTGTTTGCATCAATTGGCATCAGTGAAGTTAGCTGACGTACCTTTCCGAAGCAGATCACGCTCTCAGGTTGAGGGCTGTTGACATCTCCAGACCCTCCAAATCATTTTCACACTGTCTGTTTCCAGTTTATACTCTTTTCCTCTTCTTCTTCTTTGCATCACAAAGTAGATTGAGCCATTCTTAAGACTGTGCAGCAGCTCGTTATGCCCATCCTGACATTTAATATTGCAGCTGAACAATTATTCTTTATCCTGCTGCCAAAATGGTCCAGAGAAAGTGGATGGAGGACGCATTAGGTATATAAAAAATAAATTTGTTGGTTAAGAACCACTGGTCTAAAAGCTAGCTGACCACTTCTTTTAAGCCAAATAACTGAGGTTACAGTTTTAACAAAGCATGTGTGAAGGAATTTTCTATCACAGGCCTTCTGTACAGTTAGGAGCCCAAATGTCTCAAGGTTGGACAACACAGAGACCTCAGACAGAAACACATTAACATAATATTTAGAGACCATTCTAGCAGACAGCAGATAGGAAGTCTCTCCCTGTTCCAGTTACGGAGGTAGCCAAGGTCTTCTAGATAAACTGTACAGACATAGACAGGACAAATTCAAGGAGGATTGCTTGAGTTCACATTTTAATAAGGGATTAGGTCAAAGTGTCCTCAGTAAGAGGCTTGGAGGTCAGGGCGTATGTAGGTACGGTGGGAGCTATTGTTTGGTTTGGACTATCCAATAGACGGTAGGAATAGAATATGCATAATAGGGAATAGTTCAAGGAGTAGAAGGGAAAAACATGTGACATTGGGGGTATTAATACACCCTGTTAGAAGGGACATCTTGCACTGGGGTGATTGTATAGGCTGCCTGTGTGTAATGCGTGTGTGTTTTACAATGTGTAGCTTCTTCATGGCTGCAACTGTCTGTTCTATCAGAATCAGCTTTATAGGCCAAGTTTGTGAATGCATACACAGAATTTGACTCCGTTTGTTGTTTCTCTAATGGACATACAGCAGTCATCCACCACAAGCTCATTGGTTTTGCTGATATTGAGCTTCAGGTGATTGTCAGTCCTCTGTGAAAACAGTCTCCAAGTGAAGACAGTGTGTTTCTCACTGGAAATTATTGGCTGGAATCACATATATCGATATAGTGATAACTTTCATTTTACCAAAAACTACACATAGCATTTTTTTATTGAATTCCTTCCAAGTCTTCACCACATATATATAAGTGTGGACAGACATGGACAGACATGGATGTAAACTGCAGCTTGACTGTTTGATGGAAACATACAACCGCACAGCGGTAATTGTAGTTCTTCATGCTTGGGTTGAAAAGAGGCTGTCAAAATCCCATCTAAAGCTCACTGCCACAACAGATCCTCACTGGCACTTCTCTCTTTGGATATTACACATAGCACTCGAGGACACTATGTGGAGTATTATAGGAAACCCATCAAATGAAAGCAGCGATGCAGGCTGCTCAATGCAGAGCCATTCAGCTGTCATATTTATATTTAAGACATATTTAAATTGCTTCAGTAAATCTAGAGTAGACATACTTTAAATAAAGTGCAAAAAGATATGAAACGTAATTAGACATCAAATGTGAGAAATCAAACACGATTTCGAAAAATTATTAATTACTTAATGAGATTTAGTTAACAGTAAAACAAAAATCGGTTATTTTTCTACTTTTTAGGGCTGCAGCTAGTGATTATTTCCATTATAGATTAATCTGTCCGTCATTTTCTCTGTTAATTGATCAGTTTGGTCCATAAAATGTCAGAAAATGAAGAAAAATGTGGATCACTTTTTACCAAAGCCTAAAGCTGTGTCCTTAAATGTCTAGCTCTGGCCACAACAAGAAAACATTCAGTTTACTGTCATAGAGGACCTAAGAAACCAGAAAATATTCACATTTGAGAAGTTGAAATTACAGAATTTTAACATTTTGTTTTCGTAAATAAAAAAAAAAAAAACTAAAAAGATGAGTGGATTATCAAAACAGTTGGTGATTCATTTAGGTCGCTTTCACACCAGAGCTGTTTGGTCAGCTTTAAACGGACCAGAGTTTGTTTCCTCGGAAAATCCGCTTCGTTTGGGCAGGTGTGAAAGCTCATCTGAACTCTGGTGCGGACCAAACAAGTGAAACCTGGTTTGGTTCGTATGCAGTGTGAAAGCTCACCGGACCAAACACAGGACCAAATGTACGTAGTGACGCTATACGCAGTGCATACGCAGTACATCTAGGGTGACAAGTGACCGCTGACATTAGCAGTTGCTAGCTAGCTTAGCTCAATTGTCTGAACAACAATAACCCATAAATTCACAATTTGGCATATTTAAACAAAATCAAATCACAACTACCAACAGTCACAGTCCTTAAACTCTGAGCTCATATGTTGACACATGTTAGATCGTCAAAGTTAGAAAAATAACAGAATCAATCCCTGACAAGCTACGATAGCATTACAGGAACAGTTGCGTTCACTAACGTTGTAGCATTCACGTTCGTCCAATTGACGAGCGCCCCTTTCAACCACGTGATGCTGCTCAGAAAGTTCGGTGCGCTTTAGAAATCACAGTGTGAAAGCAGAACCCACACAAGTGATAAACGCAACAATGATGCGACTTTCCGCTCCCCAATCAAACTGAGTCCGCTTGGTCAGGTGTGAAAACGACCTAAATAGTTGACAAGTAATCGAGTCAGAGAGTAAATGTTGCAGCTCTACTATGAGTGCTAACTACTCGTGTAGTTTTTACTTCATATACGTTTGGTCATACTTTAACTGTTTAACCCCAAGCTGCTCTATTGTCAATTCCCCCATTTTCTTCCTTTGCTGTTTCCTAATAATTGCTGATGCAATGACCCAGTTTACCCAGAGGGATGATTAAAGATTCATATCAGAGAAATTACCTTCTTAGTTTGCAGTTATTGTTTCACTTCTGTAACGCATGAAGTCAGCACTCTCTAGAAATGCCACCAAAAACACAGATGTCAACCAAGTTCAGAACAAATGGTGGAGGTAATCTGAAATGCCTCCTGAAAACCTAAATCCATACTGAATCTTCCAGGTTTGTTTTGCGATTGTTTCTGTCTTAGCGGTGCTCTCATGGGGGAACATAGTGATGCCTCCCATCATAGAAAAGCTGGTGAAGCTCCGTGCCAACACATCTTCGAGACCTCCATCCTCTGCTCCATCTGTCTGTGTTGTGGCTAATGGCTGTCTATTCTCTGTCTGAGAGCTGGGCTGTTACTTCAGCTGATCTCACTGAGCAGCCAGCAGAACACCATTCACAAGTTTACAATACAGCTTAATACTGTGAGACCATCTTTGATTTGGCTTTATGTCCTTATCAGGTCTCTGTATTAGGCTTTTATGGATATGGATATGTGCATGCACAGTAAATGTGTTTGTGAGCATTGCCGTTAGCGGGCACAATAAAACGACTGTGCTTCCTTTTAGCCCCTCTTAGCTTTGAGTGGCTTTCCATACAGTAAAGGGTCAGGCTGAGCAAACCAGTCCTCCACGTATCTGTGTGTGTGTGTGTGTGTGTGTGCGCGCGTGTGTGTGTGTGAAAACAGGGAGAGAGAGCGGGCATTGTCAACGGGATATTATGACCCCAAGTTGTCCTCGTAATTAGCAGATAACCTTTAATGAGGCATTGGCCTCACAAGCCCCAACCACGGAAATGTCACAATTAACCAGACGGTGACACATCCTGGGCCTACACACACACGCACAGATGAATGCACATACACACACACACTTATGCACATACGCATACAGTGGAGAACGTGTTAAAAGTGTCCTGTCATGCCATAAATGTCATCTGACTGTAATGTTCAGGGTGTGCGTCCGTGCTCTTTCCAGGCGGATGGTGTGGGTGGGATGGAAACAGGCTGGGAAAGATCAGCCTGTCACAATGTGTTGTCATCGCATATCCAGAGGAACAGTGAGCTGAACACACGAACAAATTAGACTCATCTGTGGACCGTGTTGATTTGATCAAGGACGTCGTCGCAGAATCCATTCCACACAATTAATATCTGATTATTAAGACAGTTTTATCCCAGATGAAACGATGTCAGAATCATTTCTTACATGTAAACAGTGGGGAACACTTATTCTATAGGGTGGCACGGTGGCACAAGTGGTAACACTGTCGCTTCACAGCTAGAAGGTCCCAGTTCGAATCCCACTGTGGGCGCCGGGGGCGTGTCCTCCACCATGCCTTCAGTGCTTGCTGTTCGAGGAAAGGGGCCTTTCTGTGTGGAGTTTAAATGTTCTCCCCGTGTTTCCTTCTTAAAAAACCCCACTAAAAACATGCGAGAAGACCACCACCTGACCAATGGTGACGAACAGGAATTGGGTCCCCGGGTGCCGCCGTCGGCTGGCAGCCCACCGCTCCTGGTCTGCCGCGGAAGAAGGACGGACCAGGGATGGGTTAAAGGCGGAGAAAATAATTTCACGAAGCATGGCGTGTGTGCATGTTGTGTGCAATTAACCTGTGTGTGATAAATAAAAGTACATTTCTTCTTCTTCTTCTTCTTCTTCTTCTTCTTCTTCTTCTTCTTCTATAGATGGAGTTCAAACCCTGCAGGCGCAATATCTGGCCACAATCAGACCCACTCCTCTCTCCTGTGCACTCACAGCCTCCCTTCGATCTCTGCTCCTCTGTCGCTCTGTCTCCTCCCCACACTCTCCCTCTGTCCGCTTCCTTCCTGCTTCCTATCTGGCCTCTCTTTGAACACAACTTTTTCTGACAGTCCATTTGCGGGGAGGTAGATTGATGTGCGTGAGGCGTAGGCGCGTTTCCTAAGACACACACTACAAAGGGGAAACACAAACACACACACACGCTCACAGAGACGACCAGCTCACATCCAGCCAGATATCCATCAGGGAGCTGTTGTTTGTAATAAGGTTAAACTCTGCCCTGGATGTGGTCGCTGGGGTAAACTCCAGAGCTGTCATTTTGTTATTGGGGCTAAAAAGATTTCTAGTTTTTACCTGAAAAACCCCCAACCAGTTTGACAAAAGCAACAAACTCACGCCTGATGTCATCTGATAGGTCTGTTGGGCTTTCTCCCAGAGACCGAAATGCTGGTTTATTTAAATAACCATGAATATTATAATGGAAATGTATGGGTGTCTCTTTGATTCAGCAAACTACATGCTGGGATGATTCAGAGGAGGGAAATAGCCTTTCAAGAGTGACATACAATAAATGCGTCTCGGTTAACAGATTGTGAGAAAGATACTTATCCTATACACAAATACACACACATCCAATGAACTTCATGGCATGTTGATGTTAAAGGGGGAAAAAAATGACGCGTTTTGCTATGCATTGGTTCTGTGGCGGTGAGTGAGGCTGTGCGCGAGTGCCCTTTCACTGTAAATTGGTTCAGAAGTGAAACTGTCAACTCGCATCAAACAGATACATGACGGCCTCTGGATCTAGACGAGATGTGTGTGACGCTTTGTCGGCCGCTCTGCACCGCAGCCTAATGCAGAGATGTACTCTTGTACTGTATTGGTGGCATCCCCCCCCCCACCCTTTCGCGCGTGCACGCACGTGCGTCTGCACACTCCCAGTGTCAAGATGTACGAACAGACGCAATCACATAGATATTCCCCCTGCATCTTGAGCTCTCGTCACGCCTCCCTGACTTTCTCTCATTGTCTGAATCCAAGATGAGCACACACTCAAACACACACACTCTGGCACACGCACACATGCACAGTTGCACAAATTACACCACTCGCACAAACACGTTCTTCTTTAGGTTAGAGGACAATTTGTTCAGCATCTGTGAAATTAGACATGGGTTTACAATGTAGCCTTTTCAATACTGATCACTGTCATACAAGTCTAGCACAGTGTGTGTGTGTGTGTGTGTGTGTGTGTGTGTGTGTGTGTGTGTGTGTGTGTGTGTGTGTGTGTGTGTGTGTGTGTGTGCGTGCGTGCGCGCGTGTGTGCATGTATTTTGTGTTCTATTCAGAAGACAGTTAAAGAAAACTCTGTTGTGGTTTGTGTTGAGTTGCTTTGTGAGCAGGCGCCGAGCTTCAGCGGTTTAATTTAATTCAGGCTTTATGCACAAGGAGACCGTCTTAATGCACTGTATTTATAGACCTAAGACATGTGTTTTTGTTTTGTTTTATTTCTTTGTGCATATAGCCAAAATGCTCTGTCATGCAGGACTGCCTCAGGCCTACATGGGTCTCTAAGCCAAGACTGAATTGCTCTAAGCTCCTTTTATTTTTTGTCAGTGAGCCATCCATTCACAAACCGCATTCACTATTTAAGTTTACTGTAAAATTTACTGTAAAGCATAGCCTGCATAATATGCTCTGTTTTGTAATGTCTATTTGGGCAAAAGCAGCACTTCACATCTTCGTATCTGCAGATGCTTGAAGGCAGAGTGACTGTATGACAGAATGAGTGCCACTGAAAGATACTACAGCGTACATTAAAAGAAATATGCAGCGGCATGAGAGAGTCGAACAGTCGAAATTTAATAGTGCTGTCGAGAGTCATAGATTTAAGAAGGAGCTCAACACAGCTTACTGTGTTGTGGTGACCTTGTGTTTTAGTTTTCCCTCAGGCTGTGCCATGCCCTGACATATTGTGGTACAGTTTTTGTCTCCTATTGAATTTTGTGTTGGTCAGAGACTGTCCTGGGTGCACGGTTTAAAGTAGCTTTAATGCGCCTTCTGATATTCACAATGGCCACATGTTTCTGCTGGAGCTTGTTTCTTGGTTGTTACATGCTTTTGTTGTTGGTGTGCAGCCAATTTTCCAGTCTCTATTATGGTGCAAAATTACAATAATACGAAAAACAAAACAAAGAATTATCACTCACCTCTTCTAAAAACAGTCTTGATTATCTTTCCTCTAAATTTTGATGACAAAGATCATCAGTTTTACCCCCGAATCAATCTCCGCTCTAGCATCCTTTGGTCTTTCAGGTTTTCTACCAGGCTGTCTCGTGTGACTTTTGAGGGCTGGGTTGTTTCTGTTGCCATTACACAGGGCTGGGGAGTCATTTTTAATGCTGCATTAAATGACTTATATCGTTTTCACACCTGACCAAGCCGACTCGGTTCGATTGGAAAGCTGAAAGTCACAAAATTGTTGCATTTATCACTTGTTTGGGTTCTGCTTTCACACTGTGATTTCTAAAGCGCACCGAACTTTCTGAGCAGCATCACATGGTTGAAAGGGGCGCTTGTCAATTGGACAAAGTAGGAGGGGAAATCCCTCCCTCCCCCCTCCCATTATTTTAGGGAACGCTACAACGTTAGTGAACGCAACTGTTCCTATAATGCTATCGTAGCTTGTCAGGGAATGATTCTGTTATTTTTCTAACTTTGACGATCTAACATGTGACAACATATGAGCTCAGAGTTTAAGGACTGTGACTGTTGGTAGTTGTGATTTGATTTTGTTTAAATATGCCAAATTGTGAATTTATGGGTTATTGTTGTTCAGAGAATTGAGCTAAGCTAGCTAGCAACTGCTAATGTCAGCGGTCACTTGTCACCCTAGATGCACTGCGTATGCACTGCGTATAGCGTCACTACGTACATTTGGTCCTGTGTTTGGTCCGGTGAGCTTTCACACTGCATACGAACCGAACCAGGGTTCACTTGCAAGCGAACTGAGACCCACGTTTTCAGGCGGACCAGAGTTCACTTGTTTGGTCCGCACCAGAGTTCGGATGAGCTTTCACACCTGCCCAAACGAAGCGGACTATCCGAGGAAACAAACTCGGACGGACGGCGGACCAAACAGCTCTGGTGTGAAAGCGACCTTAAAGAAAACTCCCTTTGTTTCTGGGATTCCTTTTTGAGAGCAGCATGTGTTCTGCTTCTGCATCCCAGTTCAGGCGCCGTATCCCTGCATCATGCACACAATGCACCAGACAAAGGTGTGGCCAAGCCGAACACGCTCCTTCTCCACATATTCCTGCAGTTTTGTCGTGCTTGCATTATTTTACTCCTTCCAGTGCATTTTTCATGGGCCCAGGTAATGAGATGGATTTATGAGCGATAACCACTGGAATGGAATCCTGACTTTATGAGTTGATGAGGACAGCGGTGTCAGATCCAGCTCAGCGGAGCATAAAGAATGTACTGGAATTAAAAAAAAGAAAAAAACATGAACATGACACGTAAAGCATGAGCAGTAATCACAAACTGTAAAATGAAAAACATCATGGCCATTTGGCATCATGCGTGGAAAACCTGCATGCACTATTAAGCAAGTGTCTGGTCCGAAATGTGCTGAGGGGCACTCAGGAATGCAGGCTGTAGGCTATGATGGCTTTGTTGTCCTAAGTCAAGCAAAAGAAGGCTGCATTTGGAGGAACTTCTGAACTGGAGCAGCCACTGTCACCCTGTCATGACGTTTACGGCCTAGAAATACAGACTTCATCTCACTGCTTGGCATTTCTCCTCACTGGGGTTACATAGGCTGCAGTTGCAGGAAGTATGTGTGAGAGCATATCAGAGAACTGTACCATAAGCCTGTGCGCATTTGTGTGTGTGTGTGTTAGAGAGACTGGACTCCAGTTAAATCAAAGCTGCCTCTGTGCTTGCTCCCTGAATCCCCTGTCGGTGAAAACTCAGTTTGTCTGGGAGCTAAAAGAGACTGGTGAATTATTAAAGCTTGGTGAAGCTTCACTCATAGAGAACCAGCAGACCACTGAGACGCCACAACACACACAGACACACACAGTCCAATCCAATGTAATGTCCAGTGTAATACCCGCAGGGTACCATACTCACAATCACTACACATGAAGAATGTTGACTGCTCATGCTGAGCAAAGCTGGTGGATTTCTCAGTTTGGAGCTGCAGATGGACTCTGCTGTAGCCTTTCAGACATCCAGCTATATGCTGCTATTACCACAGCTCGCTACAGCAGGAGAAAGAATCACCCCTTCTGGGTTCAGACATTTGCATCCTGCAGTCTGAACCCGAATCAAGAGTCAGCCAAGATTTATGAAGAGCTGCTGCTGCCTCGCACTGTCTAACCTTTTAAAGATTCACTCTGATGCCATTTCTGTTTTATTCGATAAACAGAAGAACAAAAAGTACAGAGTTGAGTCTGTAATAACTGGTCCAGTGACGCACCGGTGTTGGCGGTTATTAATGTAAATGCAGAATGGTGCAGTGCATGGGGGAGAAATAGAAAGGTAATGCTTTAATAGACATTAACAGAACACAATGCTTTTCAATAAATCGAATGTGGCAAAGCCAGAAGAAATCAAGTCTCTTTCTGAAAATCTCTGCCTATCCCAGTGACTCTGTCCACCTGACTCTCCATGGCTGCGTGCACAATGTCCGTCCTCAGTGTAAATGAAAGGTGTTTAGTTTGTCGTCTGTAATGTTTTGAGCGATTCCTCTCTGCAGTCAGTTACCTTGGCTTGTTGTTCACCAGATAACTTTGCTGCGCTCTCAGAACAACACAGCCTGGCCCTCCAGAGTGTGAAGGCATATTTCATGACTCAATTTAGATTTTTAGAAAACCATGAAATCCAAAAAAACAATAGTATCTGTGCACAGTTGCTATTTCTAGTTGGAGGCACTGGCACAGTGGTTGCTCACAGGCTCAGCGGCCCTAACAAGATGTATGTTGCCGTGGACGATGATGTCTTCATGTATCATCAATTTGTGATGTTCAGCTGTGTGATGGAGTTGTTTTTACGATCCAGCAGTGCTCCAGGAACTGATTTCTTGTATTTCCTGGAATAAAATTGGACCGTCCTGAGGAAATAGTCTTCTCCGTGCTGTAAACATGTAGGCGATAAAGCATTTACTGAAACAATGTTTTAGTACATTTTTGTATATTATATATCCAAAAGGTCAGAGGTCAACTTGACTGTGAGATCATAGTGCTCTCCACTATGTCCACCTTGAAACTGTGCTGATTGTATAGATCTTCTGTGCTGCTGGGTTGAAGGTGTGTGTGCAGCATCCATGTTTTAGAATGTGTAGCTTCTTGGCAGCAACATCCATATTTGAAGCTTTGCAGTCCACCACAGGCTCGGTGGTTCTGCTGCTGTTGAGCTTCAGGTGATGGTCCTCGCAGCATGTGATGAAGATCTCTATCAGTCCTCTGTAAAAATAGTTTCTATATTGCATATATTACATGAATGTGGGCAGACAGGGATGTAAACTGCATCTTGGCTGGCTGGCAGAGACAGTAGCTATGTTTATATGGACACAAATAATCGGAATAAAGGCCCAGTCAGATTAAAAATGCTTCATGTAAACACGTCAATCGGAGGATTCTGATCCGATACGGTCCATTCGGAAAGAAATTTCATTCCGAAAGAGAGAGGTGGTTTATGCCGATCATTATTCCGAATGGTGTCCATGTACACACCCATTCGGATCCTGTCTTCCTGGTTGGGGTAAAATGATCTCCACTGCGCATGTGTGCTGCGTCAGCATGACACGTTTCCGCCTTTGCGGCCGCCGGTCATTTTTCGGCAAGCAGGAAACATGGCGGAAGGGAAGCAAAACTAAAAAAAAAACTACATTAACAGACACTGCGCCAGAGGGGAGGAAAATAAAACGTGAGGGGCACAAAGAGTGAACGAGCCGAGGACGTGCAGACAACGCTGCGTTTGTTTACAACACAGGCGGAAGTACAGCTTCTTCTTCTTCTACTATTTCCAGAAAATTAGACAACTCTGCGCATGCCCAAATTATTTATTCTGATTAAACGCTTGGTGCATGTATAGGCACGTCATGATCGGTTCATTTTATTTAGTGTCCATGTAAACAGTGGATTTGGAATTTCCGATCAACCAAGGTTTAGATCGGATTGCAGAAATTTGCGCATGTAAACATAGCTAGTGACAACCATGTGCCTTCAAACCTGTATTTTAACCCAGTATGTTGTCATTATATAGATACTGTAGTGCTGAACAACAGTGTGACACTGAGGCTCTGTTTGCTCTATTCCTGCTCTGCAAGGAGCGTGAATACCAATGAAGCGCACGAGTATTGATGCATATCTAAGATAGCATTGGTAACAATGCTTTCTGTTAGTGCTGAGCCAGGGCTTTCCATAGTGGGATTAATTAATCACCAAAATGTTTACCAAATTACCTCCAAAATAGTTCAAACCTCAAGGCACTCACTGACAAATGCCACCAATCTGCTATTCCAGAAAGGTTAAAACGAATGCATTCAATTATTTGCTAATGTTATTTGATCAAGGTCTAGTATATAGTAATTGTCAAAGTCCTTCAAGCCACCAGGTCCGCCACACTTTCTCTCTGTGTTTGCCATAATTTTCAAGTCCAGGGAGATTGCAGCTAATCTATTCTTGCAAGCCAGTGGCAAGTTGGAGCATTATCTGCTGTGTGTGGCAGCCTCCATTGACTGCTGCTAGTCAAGCTGGCATTCATTATCAAGCAGGTAATAACACAGAGCACTGGGTCTAACTCAACCGGCAGTGGACTCATTAATATAAACAGGACCCTAAACCCAAACTCAATTTACTTGAAAGCCTCTTCGGAGACGGGGGGTTCAGTGAAGAGTCTTCGCCTGAGTGTGTGTCAGTGTGCGTGTGCATCCGCGTGTGCGCCTGAGAAAGGTATTAATCATTCCTCTCCCACAGCCCTACACACCAATACACAAACAGTTCTGAGTGTGTGTGCATGTGCATTACAAAGCTCCAATTAGATAGCTGATCAGTGGTGTATATTTAAGTAGTCACTCATCTCTTTTCCCTCCCCACCCCCACTCATATCTCTGCCATTAATGAGTCCAATTAGCACATGCAAATATTTACTTCTAACTAGCATTTGTGATTTATCACACTGTTCACTCTTTAAAACAAACAGTCTGAGCCGTTCGTGTGTACGTGCGCGCGCGCACATATGTGAACGCGGGCTTTCGCTGTTTATTCATGAAGGCACGTCAGCTCATTAGGCCCTCCTGTAGAGTAAGATCATCAGCAATGCGGGGAGAGGAATCAAAAGACGGTGTAAAGAGGAGGAGAAGGAACATCACATTATTCCTCACTGCAGTATTCGGCTATGCAGACACACACACACACCCCCGTGTATCAGTCATTGATTTAGGGTGTGCGACTGTAATGGGTACCACTCCACCGCCATCAGATTAATGACACCCAGACATCGCAGAAGGCACTGGGAGGGGGAGGAAGTGGGGAGGAGGGGGAGGAGGGAGGAGATTAAATAGAGGGAAACAGAGAGATGCTCTTTTGGGGAGTTACTGCTGAGAGGTACTTAAATGTGCTGCACATAGCATTTTAAGACATCAATATATCATCGGCAAATGTGTTATGATGCCTTTGTAGAATTGACGTAAATAAACGGCTGCTATTCAGATGCTACTGTTTCTCAAAATGGGACCGAATTTCCCTTAAATTTTTTTTTTTTTTTGCTTGCTTCTCTGCTGCTTCCTTTGTGTTGCAAAGCTGTCCATTTCCTGTAAAATCAAGTTGATGCCATGCGATATAAAAGGCAGAGTAGAGGCCATTAGAGGCTGCAGGTCTTCTGCTGATGCCAGCCTTTATTAACAGACATTCTCACTCACAATGAATGCCCTGATGATCTATTTTAAAATGCTGTACATAGCAGACATGAGTACAAAGTGTACTTCTATGTCCAAACTACAACATACTTTGTGGTAATGTTCGCTGAAAGTAAAAAGCACATGATGTACATTTTTTTTTTACTGTTTTTACCCACACATGCAAAGACAAGAGGCTGTGATGCAAGTGGCATTGCTATCAGCATTATCTTGTCTGCATAATTTGTGTGCACCTGGAAGATTAAAAAGTCCATTAGACAGCACATTTAGGGCTGAATCATGCCCAGAATTGTCCTCCTTGAGACGATTAGATGTTGCACAATGGAGACATATACGTGACTAAACATGCTGGAACTTTAGGATGTAACTGTATTGTTAATGTTACGATCATGGCCGAAAAAGGGGCGTCAGTGACGAGCTGCATTAGTTTCTCCTTGTTGCTCAGTCAAGGAAAAATCTTTCAGATATTACTTGATATATAATTGTCTGCATATCGGGGAATCATTTGGAAAAATCTTGGGAGAAGAGAAAAATCTCAATTATCACACCGTGCCGTATTTCCTGTCTGTCGGCCGCCAGAGAGCCAATAAGTGGGAGTTCGCCCGAGCCCAAAACAAACATTAATATATTCAAGAGTGTGTACCAATTACTTTTTATGATTATCTCTGACCTGGAGGTGAGTTTGACGGACCAGAATTGTTTTCTCAGGTCTCGCCATAAACGTGAGTGTACAGTATATCTGCGTGTGTTTGCATGTGTGTGCTCTAATCTGAAGGCTGCAGCGTGATCAGTCTCTATGTTTTATTCATCTGAGAGTCACCAGCTAATGGAAAAAAGGAGGCGCACATGGGGCCACGTGCAAACAGTATGTGTTTGTAGGTGCCTGCATCTGTGTGTGTGTGTGTGTTACTGCTTATTCTCTGACCCTGATTAGCCATGCAGATACAGTAGCTGCTCTGTAAGCTGTCTGTGGGAAATCAGTAGATAACATAGCAGCAGGATGAGAAGAAAAAGGAAACCAGGAGGAGTGTAGTTTGCTTGTTATGTATATAGACTTAGTGAAATTATTTGTACGGTGTGTATAAATCCAGGCACGGTCACGTCTGTGTGTGTAGGCCCGTTATGATACCTTTGTGTTGAACTACATACAGTACTGTGTCCGAACTGCTACGGCTAAGTGCTTTTTAATAGGGTATCACATTCATAACTCCAAACTTTCGCTTATTGTGATCGAAAACTTTTTATTTTTGATAAACTCAAAGTTATGACTGCAGACTTGATGGCGTATTACAATGCCACTTGTCATGAAGAGGGCTTGAGTGGAACAAGTGGTAACACTGTCGCCTCACAGCTAGTAGGTCCCGGTTCGAAACCCGCTGTGGGCACTCGGGGCGTGTCCTCCACCATGCCTTCAGTGCCTGCTGCTCAAGGAAAAAGGGCCTTTCTGTGTGGAGTTTGCATGTTCTCCCCATGTTCACCTGGGGTTTCCTTCTTAAAAAAAACCCACTAAAAACATGCAAGAAGATCACCACCTGACCAATGGTGACAAACAGGAATTGGGTCCCCGGGCGCCGGTCGGATGGCAGCCCACCGCTCCTGGTCTGCCGCGGTGGAAGGACGACCAGGATGGGATGAATGCGGAGGACAAGTTTCACCAATTGCATGGCGTGTGTGTGCATGTAACATTGTGTGACAAATAAAGGGGGCTGTCCCCCCGATTCTTATTCTTCTTGAGCTTCTAAGTTTAAAATCCATCATATCTTGAGCTGTAAATGTTAAGAAGAAGAATCAGAGGGACAATCCCCTTTATTTGTCACACAGCAACATCAACATGCACACACACCATGCACTGGTGAAATTTTTCCTCCGCCTTTAACCCTGGTCGTCCTTCTTCCGC
This sequence comes from Chaetodon trifasciatus, assembly GCA_037975065.1. Taxonomy (NCBI): domain Eukaryota; kingdom Metazoa; phylum Chordata; class Actinopteri; order Chaetodontiformes; family Chaetodontidae; genus Chaetodon; species Chaetodon trifasciatus. Next base: position 625,940 of record JBBMOE010000039.1, read on the forward strand.
AGCAGACCAGGAGCGGTGGGCTGCCATCCAACCGGCGCCCGAGGACTCAGTTCTTTTTGTCACCATTGGTCAGGTGGTGATCTTCTTGCATGTTTTTAGTGGGGGTATTTTTATGGAGGATACCCCAGGTGAACACGGGGAGAACATGCAAACTCCACACAGAAAGGCCCTTTTTTCCTCGAGCAGCAGGCACTGAAGGCATGGTGGAGGACACACCCCCAGCGCCCACAGCGGGATTTGAACCAGGACCTTCTAGCTGTGAGGCGACAGTGTTACCACCGTTCCAGCGTGCCACTTAATAAGTTGATAAGATATTTATAAGATTTTGGTTCCAGATTCCCTGCAACCCTTTTTCAGGAGTTAAATGGCCGAATGGTACATTGGAGATTACCTCTGATCAATTGAAGTGCTAAAAAGCTAAAAAAGCAAGATCTGGATAAACACCATCCAAGTGGAGTTCAAACAGCCGGGTAACCCAGAACGTGTCGTTCCATTAAAGGCTTATAACTGATAAAACATTAATGATTCATAATGATTAATGAAGCATTACTTACAAGTTATACTAAACCACTTACAACATATGTCTCGTTAGAAAGTGGCACCAGAATATAATTTATGCACATTACTCATCTGTTCTAAGGCTTCTATCCGTGAGGGTCGAAGTTCATCCCTGAGATCACGACAGGATTCACAAATAGATGCTGCTCGGATGAACGCCTACTCTTAAGAGGTGAATTTGCATAACTGCATGAATTTGACTGAAGACGCTCATTTATGAGTGTAACTAAAATTTGGTTTTATTCGGAAAATCCCCCACAGATTCTATTTTCTCTCTTTTCTGTAAAACACACAACCAAGGGCCTTTTCAAATCTTCCCATGTGTTCTTTGAGTGTCTGCTGTCTATGAAGGACTCTGCGTGAGCCCCCCGTCAGCAGAGACGGAGACGGCCGGCGACGTTTACCCTTTGGTCTCCAAAGCTGCGCATGCTGAGTGCTTACTTCACAAACACAAACGAGAGGGAGATTCTTTTCAATTATTCCTCAGCTTCAGCATTCCAGCGCTGCACCTCCTCCGCTTCCTCACCCATCCGTCCCCTCACCTCACCCCTTTTCTCTGTCGCTCAGCAACCATCCGTAATTAATGAGCTTTTACAGTTCGATCTGATCTGCCTCAGGATTGGACACGTCTGATAAGCCGAATGGAATACACACACAGGCCTGCCCCTCTCTGCTCAGCACTGCCTGGAAATATAATTACTTGAGAATGAATACACACACGCGCACACGCACACGCAGTTAAACACACACAGACTGAGTAAGGTTAATACCAATCTTTTTCCTCTTCTCTGCACTAATTAGAAATGTACTGACGAGAGTCATTTGTTTGGAAGTTGAATGCACTGTGCACTTGTTGTCGTTATTCAGAGACTCCGAAACTTAGATAATTAAATCTATTTAATGATACGCTTTAGTGAGCGTATGTGTTTATGTTAATGACATGCTCTGATGCTCTTAATGAGCATGTGACAGCGGCAGGGAGATGGAACAGCATTCCACATCATTCAGCCACTCATTACTAAACAAAATCCATCTCCTCGCTGCCAAATGACAGTTAACACACACGCTTATCAATCTGCCTCTATGGCCGCACTCGACAGATGTCAATAGACCGTCGTCCCTCACGACGTCTTCATCACCACGAAGCAGAGCGAAACTGCATTCGTGACGAATTTCGTAGACGTAACGATGCCTGTTTGAGTCCTCGTGTGTAAATCTGTCGGGAGCCACGCTAAATCTGGTCTGCGGTGAAGAAGGATGCAGGTGAGCAGGACACAGCGAGCATCCTCCACAGGCGCTCATTCTGTGTGGAGTGAAGCAGCACAGTCAGGTTTATTGCTGTGGTCATAGCAACAGCCAGGAGTGGAGATGGAGATTACTTTTTTTTTTTTTTTTTTAGTGGTGATGCACTGAATGTCCTTGTCGAGAGAGAGAGAGAGAGAGAGAGGAGGAGAGCGAGGGATGAAAACGCAGTCAGGGTGAGGGATGGAGAGAGAAGGGAGGGGTGGAGGCGGCTGGAAGAGGTTTTAGAGAAGACTGAGCGGAGGCTTTCTTTCATATCCTTTTAGTCGTTTGTTCTACAAGGCGTCAGAGTTCTGTGATGAACTCTTTCTGAGTCTCATTATCTTCGCTCTGCCTCCTCAAACAGAAGCCCTGTCTACCTATGTGGTGATATTTCACTATTAATTTGTTTTAACAACACCTAAGAATCTTAACATGTTACTCGCCAGGCTGTATGCTAATGATTTACCAACACCTCTCCGGTCTGACCCTGTCTGGTTCCGCCACTGCAGTCACTTATTTCCCAGGTTGTGCTCTTCTCCCAATGGGTGACGCTCCATTTGACTTCCCCTCCCACTGTTTATGTGTTCATCTCTTCCCTCTCCTGTGTGCGGGTGTCTGTATGTGTAGTCTGTCTGTGGCTAATCTGTGTGTTAAGGAGGGCTGAATAAGCCCGTCTTTGTCAGGGCATTAGGTTTGGAGAGGATGAATATATTAAATGATAAATGGTGGCGGCGAAGGTGGCGGCGTGTGGATTTGGATTCATCTGAGTGCCGCCGCCACTCTTCCATTTCAGTGTCCCCTGCTGTCATAAGTGTGCATTTATGCAGTCTGTTTGCCACTTTGCATGTTAAAGGGTCAGCTCACACAAATGGCTTTTGTCATTTTCTGTGTGTGGAGTCCAGTCATGCAGATGCTTTTAGTTTTATGTCCTGAGGTTTTACGTAGGGATGTTAGTTTTTTAGAAAGTAGTTCCACCGTATGAAAAGTGAAATTTGTGTCATCAACTGTCATTTTTCAGAGCTTGGAGCAGTCCAAATGGACTCATCAGTAACTCACAGAGGTGTTTCAGGGAAAACTCAAAGACTATTTTAACTTCACCTCCAACAAAGAGATATTTGTCTTGCAGCCAAGTGGAAAGATAGACTACACACAGAATCGAACTTTCAGGATGTTCAGTTAATGGTTGCTTATTGATATTTTGAAGCAAGAACATGCACAGTTGACCTCTGACCAAGAGTCTGCCCAGACCTTGGCTCTTTCGAAGCTTTCTTTCAATTCACAAAAACACACCTTGAAGAAAGCGAGAAGATTTGTGAGAAGAGAGGATGGCCGCCTACATCTCAGCTACAACATTCCCAAACCTTCTCAAAGTAAACCTTTGAGCTGAAGGGGAACAAGTGATGTATACTTTAGTTAAAGGAGGAGGAGAGGATTCTGCTATTAGGTGGAATGTGGTAACTGTGAGAGAGGAGAGGAGGGGGGAGAGGCAGAGCGAGAGCAAGCGAGTCAGGCGGGGAGGGGGGGGGCTAGGTTGCTGACTCTGAGCTTTGCCGCGGTGAGCTTTGAGCTAGCGACTCTCTGAGCTCTCCGGCTGCGTGCGTGCAGGCTGCTGTGGTGCAGACCGTAGCCTAGCCGCGTTAGCCTCCCTCCACCACTTCCACAGCTCAGTCAGCCGGCAGCTCCCGTGCGCTCCAGCTGCAGTTAGGCTCTGCAGCCCGCAAGCGTCTCTGCCTGTAGCTGAGGATTTCCTGCCCCCTGCAAGGATTCTCTCTCGTTCCCGGCCACAGCAAGAGAGACAGAAAGAGAGGGACAGAGAGTAAGAGGAAGACAGGAGGAGGAAGAGCGACAGCGGGCCGGCAGCGACCTTCGCGGCGTGGTGGCACAGCAGAGGAGGAGAAACGGGCGTAGGATCCATCAGGTGTGTGTCAGCAGCACTTGAAGAGATGAGTAAGAGAGAGTGTGAGAGAGTCTGCCCTGGGCTTGAATTGGTTTTCAGAGGCTGTGCATGGTACAGTAGAAAGCATGCTTCCTACCCTTCCTGAAGTACAGAAATATGTCAGAGGGAGAGATCTTTACACTTACCTGCATTGCAACAACATGTCATTTCATACTGTAATTCAGCGCGAGTGCTCACGTTAAGAAAGAAGTGCAGAGCAGAGGGGAAAGAGTTGTGAGAGAAGAAGAAAAGCACTGAGAGAGATATCCCTCTATGACATGTTGTAGATGGATTCATCCTCACAGAAACCTGATATAGTGATGCTGATATGAAGAGAAAGAGAGGACGAAATAAATGGAGAATACCAGAGATGGATGGAGCAGAGAGAGGGAGAGGGAGATGTATGTTGTGCCAGCTAGAGCTCAGTGAGGATGACAGACGTGTGTGTGTGTGTGTGTGTGTGTGTGTGTGTGTGTGTCTTGCACTGGCTTGGACTTGGCTGGCGAGAAAAACGTCTGTATCGGAGTATCAATCACTTTGGGCTGGGCGCTGCCTCAAGGCTGCAGGCTAGAGAGGCGTGCTCTCCCAGCTCTCCGGGAGCATCTGTGTCTTTTAATATGTAATTTATCCCTCTATGGGATGGTATCACAGTTTTAGCACGTTATGCTTTTTTATCGGCACTGATGGGCTGGAGCCCTCTGTATAAAAGGGACAGTTGTGTTGCTGGCCTTCATGTAAGGTTCAAGTTGCAGCACCTGAAGCCCGGTTTCTCCGCAGCAGCTGAGAAGATACAGGCCTTTTTCTGCGGAAACTTTTTGGAGGTTGAATCAAATCAGCAGGAGGATGTAGGGAGCAGGATTAGTGTCCTGTTCCTGGGTGACCTGAGATATCATTCGCCCTGCTGAGGTGGCCTTCAGCAAGACAGTAGACCTCACCATCTATAGGTGGTGCTCCTCACTGCTTCTTGCTGTCACCTGTGTCATATTTGTGCCCACAGATTTGTGTGTTTTGCACAGGGGCACCTCAGCAGGTTGAGCACTGTCCAGCAGATGTTGGGAAATCTCATTTGAAGAGTTTTGGTATTTTTTTTAGAGGTTAAATTAGTCATTTTAGGCATTCAGTGTGGAAGCTGTAATCCTAAATGCTGGACTGTGTACACCACTGACAGCTAGGTAAAGAGCTGAGGGACGTGGGAGGATGAATGGACTGGAAAATGGGAAAAGCAATTAAAATGTCTAAAGACGAAACGTGCAAGTCATTACATCGGCTCCGAGCCGGTCGACGGCCTCGGTGAATGTCTGTGTGCCCACATGTTTTTGCGCATTTGTTTGTATGACAGCCAGAACCGGAGAGAGAGGGATAGAGGGAAATATACTCTGTGTGTGTGTGTGTGTGTGTGTGCGTGTGTGAGTAAAGTCAGGATTTGATCTGCGTGCCTTGAGGATGGTCTATCTTCCTTTATCTGTCGGTCTGCCTCTATCTTTTGCTTCCCTTTTTCCCATCACATCACAGCTTTCCGAGGTAACAAGTAGACATTGACCTACTGAGAATTAAGCTTGACTCAGGCTAATCCATTCTGGACCCTGCGTGACTCAGCAGCAGATGTATACACACACACATACGCACACACTTGCTGGCTATTTGCAGTCTTGAGGTTGTTAAAATTCCGGTCCTGCTTCTGTATTGCTACAGTGCAGAATATTGACTGTGAATATTGGCACTGATATTGAGTGGATATGAGTGGTGTTATTACTTTGTTTGAACATAACAAAAGTCCACTGTATGATACTGCCAGTTGTAATATCACACTGTTTGCTGGACTGCATTTTCTGCCTACAAGTGTGTCTGAATGTGTATACAGGTGCTGTGCCGCGCTCATAACTTTCTCCCCTCCATGCAGCAGAACATCATCTGTTAAACCAAGAGGGGGAAAATCCAATTACATTCTCCTTACACTGTCTGCCAACAATGAGACAGGCTTTTTATATCTCTGATTTTACAAATCTATTTCAATCATCAAATGGGCCAAATGTACCTAAAAAGGTATGCTTTTACTGTATTCGTTTGGCATGCAGCATGTCTGTGGGTGTGCATAAATGTGTGTGTGTGTGTTTCCATCTTAAGTGTGTTATCCATATGGAGGTAAAGGCTTTCCCTCGATAGATCCTGACAGAGAATTCCATTATCTATGTAGGTGTTTGCTATATAGCTTCTATGGATGGAGTTTGGTTGGAAGCACTCTATAGGTGTGTGTGCGTGCGCATGTGTGTGCGTGAATTAGCAATATAAATGCACATATTTCTTTTATGTGGTGCACATGTGTGTGTGTGTTTAAGTGCAGGCTATATAAATGCACATATTTATTGTATTTCCACAGCGTGCACCTTGTCCTTTTTGTGTCCTTTGTGCGTTAAGAAGCTCTGGACATGGTAAATGATGGACCGAAGGCATGAAAGGAGGAGAACGCCTCCTCCACTCATCCCTCTCTCTGGTGCTGCTTGGTGCTATCATGGCTGTAATGAAGGCTCATTTATCTCCATCTCAGCACAATCTCATCATGCACAATGGGATTGCAGTAGCTTTGCAATGAGGATCAGTGTGTGCATTGTTTAGGGAACGGTCATGTATGTATGTGTGTGTATGAGAACGGGTGTTTGAATGTAGTCAGTGATGCACTGACCTGTTGATGGACCTGTTGAGTTGAGTAGAATGAGAGAAAATGGGTCACATTTGATACAGAAGGGCCATGTTTTGTTGTGTTTGGTCAGCATTGCGAGGGCACAATGTCTGCGCAGAATTGGATCAATGAACATAGATTACATTCAGAGGTCAGGTTAAGTAAGCATCCATTTGAGCTGCGGAGCCACCTCCTCACCCCGGAGCTGAGAGGGAATGAAGGGAGGAGGAGAGGGTAGACTGGGAGACAGACGCACAGAGAAACAGAGGGACGTGTGTAGAGAGATAAAGGCTGAGTAATGTCATCATAGGCCCCATGTCCTCCAGGTCTGATTAAGAGCCTCTCTGAGCACTCCCAGGCGCTGTGCTGTGATAGGCCAAGGTCACGGCGAATCACGGTGCAGCGCTGCAGATTGATGCTTAACTCCGTCAGGAAACGGAGGAATCTAATTTGGCCAATGGGCTTCCTCTCCACTTCAGATGAAGAGGACGATTCCCCTCGCCATGGGGCCCTCCTCCTCCTCTGAAGTGTGTGTGTGTGTGTGTGTGCGTTAATGTCTGCTGGTTCGCAGCCTGGTTGCATGAGAGCGCGCACGCATCTGGATTAATTCTGCATGTGTTCTCATTGTGTGTAAACGTGAGCGTAGATCTATGTGGGTGTGTTTCAGTAGAAATGTATTTTTGTTTATGTGTGTGCACGTGCTCTGTCGCTCATCCAGTTTGTTTGGAACCACCACACTTGTCAGTATGTGGTTAAGGGATGCGTTCTAAGTGATTGGCAGGCTATGATATTAGTTTGGGAATAATAAGAGTGTAATAACTTGGAGGCGTTTGCCTCCAGAGAGTGACTCCCAGGTAATCACATTTACTCAACACAATCATTGTCTCACATGCCAGTGCCCGGGACAGGACCGGCCTCTTTTTCATTTCCTCTTATGAATGTCATGAGCTCTGGTACGTGTGAAGTGTTGTTCGCGTGTGTGAAGCTGTCTGACAGCTTGGTTATGAGTGCAGACTGCGAGTGTTTGCATTTTACAGTATTTGTAAGTGTCCACGGTAAGGTAGCGGTTTGCAGATGTCAGAGCTGTGTTAGAAAAAGTACTGCTGTGTCTGGACACTGCTGCCTGTACCCGAAATTATCCGAATATCCGTATTCATATTCACGTTATTAGCTTGTGTCATCCACTGTTTATTTTCCTTTGTAAGGCCAGTGCAAATAATGTATTTAAATGTGCTGTTTTCTAATCACCCTCAGTAGCTATGTTTACATGGACACAAATATTCGGAATAAAGGCCCACTCAGATTAAAAATGCCTCATGTAAACACGTCAATCGGAAGATTCTGATCCGATACGGTCCATTCGGAAAGAAATTTCATTCTGAAAGAGAGAGGTGGTTTATGCCGATCATTATTCCGAATGGTGTCCATGTACACACCCATTCGGATCCTGTCCTCCTGGTTGGGGTAAAATGATCTCCACTGCGCATGTGTGCTACGTCAGCGTGACGCGTTTCCGCCTTTGCGGCCGCCGGTCGTTTTTCGGCAAGCAGGAAACATGGCGGGAGGGAAGCAAAACTAAAAAAAAAAAACTACATTAACAGACACTATGCCAGAGGGGAGGAAAATAAACATGAGGGGCACAAAGAGTGAACGAGCCGAGGACGTGCAGACAACGCTGCGTTTGTTTACAACGCAGGCGGAAGTACAGCTTCTTCTTCTACTACTATTTCCGCAAAATTAGACAACTCTGCGCATGCCCAAATGATTTATTCTGATTAAACGCTTGGTGCATGTATATGCACGTCATGATCGGTTCATTTTATTCAGTGTCCATGTAAACAGTGGATTTGGAATTTCCGATCAACCAAGGTTTAGATCGGATTGGAGAAATTTGCGCATGTAAACATAGCTAGTGTGTTTGTGTGCATGTGCACTCGTCAGGATTGCTGTTTTTTGGTGCCAGTATTCGCTTTGAGAAAAACCTACGGCACTGTTGAGGTAAAAACAGCCTTAACAGGTCCGTCTGTGCAACAGAAAAGTTTGGCCTCTATCCGACATGGAAGTTGAGAAATAATGTGGGTGCAGCAACAAAGTGCACAGTCACTGTTTTTTCTCCCAGACTGATCCAAGAGGCTGTTGTAAGTGAAATGCAATGCAGCAGAAACTCAAACATCAATTATGGTGATGGACTATGGCAGCATTAGTTGTGTCGATGAAGACATATATTGTTTGTGGAGAGGCAATAGCTACACTTCAGGCGCACTCTTTTATTGGAGCAGCAGGCGTTTTGCTCTTCTTCTAACTGGATTTGATCAGCTCTGTCTGTGCTGAGGAAGAACCGCTGTCGTGACTTCGTGCAGATTCAGAGCCTGGATGAGCGTAACCAGGTGCTACTTCCACGTCAGATGGAGCAAAAGCTTTTTTAGAGACATGTGATCATGTTATATGAATGATTAATGCAGTGCTCATCATGTTCTCATTGTACCAAGACAGTGTGATTAGAATAGCTCTGAAGTTGTTCACCCCACATGCACATGGTGAATGTTGCTCCTCAGTCATGAGCTTAATGATATTGTTTACCAGCAAAACGAGTGATGCATCTTTTGGTTTAAACATTTTACTGTAATAACACCTCGTCAACTCATGTGTAATGTTCTTATCAACCTTATTTTTTTCTCAATTAGCCATTTATTTTCTGAATAAGACTCCAGAAGCCAAATAGAGGTGTTCACGCAGTCACAGTCACAGAACCACAGATATTAAGTTTAAAATGATACGCAACAAAGAACATCACCAAATGCTCATATTTTAGAAGCTGTTGATCTTTTGGCATTTTTCTTGATGATAAATGACCTGTTATCATTATTGTCGTTGACTTATTTACTACTCTTTCCCTCTTTTTGTGCACTGTTTTTGTGAGACTACAAGCCTGGGTTTGTTTAGCTATACATCAGATGAGGGGATCAATGTTACGTGTAGTTCAGAGTCTGTAAGAGTAATGAAAAATCCAAGGCAAAGAAACAAAGAGAACGAGAGGAGCTCGTGAAGCGAGGGGTGTGAAGGAGGTTTAAAATGGGTGAGTCTTCAGTGCAGCAGCAGTGGAAAGGGGGGAGGCAGCAGGTGAAGAGGGGAGTGAACCAGGGGTAACAATATGGCTGAGCTGGCCGATCGATAATATACTCTCCCATCCATAACGTATTAATAGGAGGGAATACATTATTACTGTTAAGAGATGTCAGGTGGGCAGGGCAGAGGCTCACACACACACACACACACACCTCCTGAGTGCTGGGGAATTTTCAGCTGAGCGAAGGTGAGGGACATAACACTGCATCTGGGCACAGTGCCAAAGAATAACCCTCTCCTCTCCTCATTCTTAACCTTGGGACACTCCGTGGAGCTCCATCGCCTCTCCTCTCCCGTCCTCCCCCCCACCCATGTACCCCCTCTGTCCATTTCATTTCCTGTCTTAATATCCTGATTGAAGTGGTCACCTTTCTCTGTCGTGGTTAATGAGCAGCAGGTGTCTGAGTGCAGCTCACTCGACCATGGCTGGGACCAGGGGACCGACTCGCAGTAGAGCGGCTTCTTTATCAGCCTGGAAAAGGGGAAGAGCCTGCAGTCCACCCTCCGAAAGCACTTTAATGGTTTTTCATTATAGCTGATACTGACGAGTGGAAATAAAAGAGAGAGACACACAGGGCAGCGTTAAATGTGGCACTCGTAAAGTGTCATAGTAGGGTGTTTTTTATAGTATTGTTGCATTGTCTCAGCTGTGTTTTCAGGGGTTGAACTCTGAAACCTCGTTTTAGTGCATATTGAATGTCCTCACGCTTTTTGTTTTTTAATTGTAGAATCACAAAAACATCAGAGTGTAGGCCAGAACAGAAATATGCAAAGGAGAGTTTCAGCTCCAGTTTGAATCCACACAATTATAGTCTGCACATCAACAGCGTACACTTCTGTCTGTGTGTGTGTGTGTGTGTGTGTGTGTGTGTGTGTGTGCTGTTTCACACCAGCGTGTGACTTGTCCATTGCAATGCAACGTAGTGCAGCGGCTCATGTGCTTTGAATACACAACTACCCCCATTCGATGTGGAGGGGGAGGTGAAAGCAACAAACTGGGATGTTGTGAATATAATGGTGCTTCTCCATAATGCTTTCTGTCGCACCCTCTGACAGCTCTTTGCCTTAATGCTGAAACTGTGATTTCAGTGGAAAACCCTGCCAGGATTTGATGACCATGTATTGTATTTAAGCAAAATAATGCGTCTCATGTGACAGTTGAGCCTCGGCCATAGACGTACACAATCATTAGCCATGCTCGCTTCACTGCACGCACTCTCTGTGTGCCTTTGCTACTGTGATTATATGGCAAAATATTTGGAGACTAACAACATAAATAACCTGCCAGCATGATACATGGGGCTTGAATATTCTCATTAATTGCGCTGATGCTAGAGTCATCATCACAATCAGCATCAGAGCCATCGTTAATACAATCACGTGGCTCATTCTCTGAACCAATCAAGTCATCAACACTACACACAGAAAGATTTGTCCAAAATAAATTGGCCCACTCAAGATTTGCCTTCTTAGTAACTCTCATTTTCTCCATATCCTTCATTGTCCTCTCCCTCCTGTTGCTGGTCATGTTTGCTAATGTACTGTATTCCCCCGGGCTTTGCAGTGTTTTGGCTCTTACGACTGCCTGCCGCCAATCCACTGAAGTGACTTCAGTTTTCTTAGGGAGCGGCTGCTAGTAAGCCCACTTACGCTGTTTAAATCAACATCAGTGGGACATAAAATAATGGCAGTGCGTGCAAACCCTGCTTTTGCATCACAAATGCTGCGTGGTTATGAAGAAAGGGAGAGACACTTACAAAGGGAGGAGGAAGACGGGGGGGGGGCTAAGACTGGTGCTGGTGTACTTTATGGCTTTGAGAGACTGTAGTGGTGTCGTACTGATAGAGGAATATCTGTGCATCTGCAGACAGATTTGAACTACTCGTAAGAATTGTAAAAATCCTTCTTTGAAGAACATTTCTGTAGTGTGACTAAAATACAGTATTTATGTTGGTTATGCAGTCATCAAATACACAGTAGGACAGCTGACTGTCTTCTTATGAATGCATGTTTCTGTATCTGTAATTCATCCACTCATGCACGGCCTTGATTTATTGATTTGGCATCAGTTATACTTCACAGCGTACTGTGAAGCAGGGCACATTCAGAATGTGCTTTTTTGTGTCTGGGGGCGTGAATGTGTTGCCTGTGTGTGTCCTGTAGGAAAAAGGGTGAAGAGGGTAGCAAACTAGTTATCAGTGGTCCTCACCTCAAAACCCAATGATGTACCCTTGAGAAAGTCATTTAACCTCAGCCATGCTCCGGTGAACAGCAGAGGGCTGACTGTACATACAGAGTGCATCAACATTTGTCTGTGTCGAGCAGAACATTAGACATAAAAAGCACGGCGGTAAATAATGATTTAGGACATTACCGACGGCAGGAAGGCACATTTAGGAGGAGTATATGAGTAAAAAACAAATAGTTAAGTAAGTAAAAAATGAAACTATGTGGCGCCAAGCTTTCCAGGATCTCACACCTCTGATTTGATTGGTTGACTGGTGCAACATTATTTTTGTTGTCAAGAGGAAGCTGGGTAGGTGCTAATGGATGGCTGCCATTTCTGAGGCACTACCAGCAGAGAAACACATACATAGCGGGTCAGTGAAGCTTCCAGCCGATAACCTTACGGTCCCAGCGGAGTTTAGAAGCTTCTGGGCTCCATCTTTATGTTTACAGCTAAAAATAGCACAGGTTTATCGCCATCACATGGTCCCCTGGGTGTTTGTTTGTAGGAAGTGAACAAGGGCTGGAGAAATAGGCGCTGCATTCTGTGCCCAGCTCCAACTTTATGTATTTATCTCTGAGCCACAGCTGAGCTTAAACTGGGACGAAGGGGGGAAAAAAAAAAAATGGTGGACAGTCGGACAGAGAGGCGGATGAGAGGGAGCGCGCACACGGGAGGGATGCCAGGAGCCGGGCTCAGGGTTTGCAGCTCTGACCAGCGTATGCAGCAGCAGGTCCTATGCAATGGAGCATCATTGGGTAACCATTGGCGTGTGTGTGCGCGTGCGTGTGTGTAGTTTAGTGCTTTCCACTGGGCTCTCTCATGCATAGTTTGACTGCTGATGTCAGAAAAGTGGATTGATGCAGTTTTCCTCCGTCCTCTCTCTCTGTCTCTGTACGTCTCTCTCTCTCCCTCCTTCCCTCTCCATCTCCCTCTCTCTCTCTCTCTCTCTCTCTCTCTCTCTCTCTCTCTCTGCGGTGTGAGCGAGGCGAGGCGAGGCGAGGCCAGATGAGTTGCTATGTCAGAGGGAATGCAGCAGTGAGGGAGGTGAAGCTTTATTTCTCAGTGAAAGGTGTATTTTTCTCTTGTCAACAGGCATGGCTGCATCAGCCTCTCCTTGACTCCCCCCCCCCGACTCCCCAATCTCCATCTTCTTTTTCCTTACATTTCTCCGGCTCCTTTCTATCTTTGCCTCCCCCTTCCTCTCTCCCGCTCTCTCTCTCTCCCTGCCTCCTATCTGGAGCTGTACAGAGGACAGATTGAGGGTATTATTTTTCTTCGACTGAGTTTTTCTGCCATGCGGTGATACTGAAGGTCCCATTCTGCTCCTGTGTCCAAGATAAATCAAAAACATTTTTCTACAGCTGCAATCAATGCCCTAGCCCTTTTTCAACAGCTCTGCCTTTTTCCTCTCTCTCTTACACATAGGCACACATGCGCACACTCTTCGACACACACACACACACACACACACACACACACACTTTCTGTTCTCTGTTTCTTCCTGAGGCGATGGTTCTCTCTTGAACGCTGACATCAGATAGCCTCCCTCCAGCAGTCCACTCCTCTGGGAGGGATTTGCATCCCATTTGCATCTCATTACAGATTTAATAGAGCAAACTGTGCTCCATCCTGAGTGAAAATGACAAGGGGGGAAGAGGAAAGGTGAAGATAGCTGGGGAGAGTCAGTCTACTGGTGACTGTGTGTGCCTCCAAGCAGCTGTTACTGTATAGCCCCCCCGCCTCACACCCAGCTATGTAGCTCTGCAATTAACCATATTCTTGAAAAATGAGAATAATCGTGTCAAACCTTTTCGAGAGCAGAAGTCAAACTGGAACAGGCTCCTGTTTTAGTAAGAGAAAAAGAGGAAGTAAGAGCTAAAAGTCTTATTGACATTTGTAGTTACACAAATTACAAAAAATCCAGACCTAACATAGGTCTGGATTTTTAAAGCTTTAAAGCGTGTCATGCGGTTCGCTGCGTTTGTCCAGACAAGGATCCTAAAAACATGAACTAAAGTAATATCATAATGTCAGCCAGCCTCATTGGGAGGCAAAAGTTTTCATAGCTACGCATAAGGAAAAGGAAGAAGTCACTCATCACAGAGACGCGATATTTGTTTGAATATGGCGGTGATAGCACAAGTTTTTGGACTGGTCACTTCTAGAAGGCACTCACAGTGTCGAACCCAGCATCACCAGTTTGACAGACTGAGACCAGTGAAGTGTGTGGACAAGGAGGGTCGAACAGTGCAGGCGTGCTTTAGACAGCTGAGGTTACAATTAAACTTTACGAGAGGGGAAAGTGTTCAGTTTAACGTGTGCACTGCTGAAACATTTCACCTGAGCTGCAATTTTCAAAATGCTAACCAAGCCATTGTTGAACTGGCTGCTCACTGATCTGAGAACATAGATTATAAACGGCAGGAACAGACCCCAAACCAATGAAAGAAGCGCTTAATGACAGGTTGCACTGAATTATAGAAATCAGTGGAACGGCAGCTGAATGCGACGCAGCTCTCTCTTGATCTCTGTGAGCTGGCACAAGGGATTTGTCTGCAGACACCTCAGCAGGGCAAACGAAGCACGAACCGAAGGACAAGTTTTGAAATCACAAAGTCATTAAGACGCAGCAGATGGACTGTTTAACGCAGTCCTTAGCATTTTGCTCCTCTTCTCACATTGCACCCAAACAAGACCACACTTTCACATACAGTTAATAGGGCAGAAAATATGATTTGTTTATGTAAATTCGTATCAGTCAGCGTGTGACAATCCTGAGATAAACCCCGGCGTATCACACAGCCCTTTTTTTAATTACCTTATTGTGCTGTCTCTCCTCAGTAGCAAACTCCTGGAAGGAAGAGGCTTTTTCAATTAGGACTTCTCCCCCCATCTGAGCTCCACTCTGCGCCACACGCTTTGTTATTGTGTGTGTGTGTGTGTGCGTGTGTGTGTGAATTATTTGGTAACCTTTCTAATTTCACACTTGTTAAGTTTCCATGTAAAAGGCAACATTTTAGAAGGAAGCCCTCAGGATGGGTGAATGTCATTAGTGATTGTGTGCGAGCGTGTGTGTGTGTGTGTGTCCGTGTACTGTGTGTGTTTGTGTGTAAGTCAGGGGTTTGATAGTACAAAGATTAGTAATATGAATTGAGATTTGAGACTCTCAAAGGCCTTTTCTCCACAGTTTACACTTACTTTTTAATGAGTCTTGGACGATCGGATTACAAGTGGACAGCACTAAGACCACCAAGACTCATTGTGATTCGTTCATTAGCGTAAACGCTGAGGCCTGCTGATGTGTCTCAGACAAGGACGTAACAGGAAAACACATCATCATTGCAGGGGTTTTTTTTTTTTTCGTGCTGTCCTGTTCTCTTTTGCAAACCGCAAATGACTTTGTCCTGCCAATCTCAGCGGTTGGAATAGCCCATACTTGTAAATTAGTTCTTGAAATATTTTTGTTTTCTTAGCCAGCCGGTGCCAAACAGTTCTGGCGCTTGTGTGGTGACCTTCAAGCGGAGGTGACGTAGGCAGAAGCGGAATGGGAGCACATCAGTGGTCAGCTGGACTCCTTGGAGAGTGACAGACACTGGTGTGAACGGCGATGTGTCCTGGCTGTCCTCTTGTGTTCAGATCACCAGTGTGAGCAGGGCCTTGGACACACACACATGCAAACGCACAAACAAAATATATCACCGCACTGTTGCTTACATTCCTGCGACCAAATGAGGTGATCAGCCATTTGCTGCTGTTGGTGATCTCAGGCCTCCTCAGGCACGCTGCGCTGTGTGTGTCGCTGTGATGAAGATTATGCTTTCTCTCTGTTTGTTTCTCTCGCTCTCTCTCCTTCCGTCTCTCTCTCTCTCTCTCTCTCTCTCTCTCTCTCTCTCTCTCTCTCGCTCTCTCTCTTTCTAATTTATGTGTTTTTGTTGGAGCTGGTGCTGATAGGCCCAGAGATGGCATTTAGCTAAAGAGCAGAGAGGCTGTTAGCTTCTCCATTCATCTAATCAATCTCACTAATGAAACCACTGTCCTCTCCACAGCCTCGCCTTTCATCCTTCTCTCTCTTCTCTCTCCTCCCTGCCCTCTACCCTCTCATCATTTGCTCTCCTTGTGCCTGTATCATTTTACTTCCTTGTGGCACAAAGCTACCCGTTTTAATTTTGTTTCCTTCCGTCCTTCCCTCCTTCCCTCCTCCCTTCCTTGGTGCAGCTGTCCTAGATTCGCCACTGGTAGATTTGTTCCCAGTGAGGCAGCCGTTTCTGGTGTTTGCTTCCTCCATTTCAGCAAAACCCGTGTCTCCTCCCATCCCCCAGCAGAATAGATGGTGGATTGACCCAGTTAGGGTGAGAATGGGTATTATACTGGGAGTGTATGTGTGCCAAGGTGTGTACATGAAGTGTGTGTATCTGTGTGTTTTCACATGCGCACATACATGGATGTGGAGTTTTAAGTGTGTTGATCCTGTGTTGGTGTGTTTGGTTTCATGGTCGATCAGTTTCATGTGGATTTTGAGACTCAGCCCAATGTTTATGCAAGACAGACTTTTTTGTACCTCGACACAATGAGGTTGTATATGAATGTAATGAACGAGGTGAAGGCAAAAACACCAAAACATGGTATGGCTTTGAACCCCTGGACAACAACTTTGATAATAATTAATGATAATAGTCCACTTAAGTCATTTTTCCAGGACAGTTGCCATTTACTTGCTTGCCCCAGACTCACAGGCATGATGATTTTCTGCTTCTTGCGGTCGTATATGATGGCAAACTGATTATATTTTGCTTTAGCACTGTTGTTTGCACAAAACAATGACCTTTGGAGACATTGCCTTGGGCTCTGGGCATGTTTTCACTACTGTGTTTACAATTTTTTTAAGGCCAAACAACTAATTGATTCATTTGTTTGCAGAGGGCAGATTAGTCAATAATGAAAGAAGCTGTTAATGGCAGACCTACAGCCTGCACAGTATCTGACTTGGAGCTCTGACTGGAGTCTCAACAGACAGGACGATTGAATAAAATCTAGAGGGAGGCGGTCGGGAGCGCACTGCTGTAATAAAATACTGCAACTCACATTTCAACAAATATGTGTCATGATCAAAAGGCACCAGATTAAAAGACATTAAAGGAAATGGAAACATAATTCTGTGTGCTGCAGCCCTTATCGCTCCACATATTAACACCACGCTGCTAATCATAGCGGCTTTTCCTCTGCAGAACACATTATTTTCTGTATCTGGTGCTGAATGTGTATTATCCAGCCTGTACCAAGTTAACTAGCTGCAGACAAAAAGAGACCTCCAGTTTAATATTGCACACTGATTCAGTATTGGGGTTAAAATGTCAACAGGAACAATGTTTGAGATCATTCAGATTTAACTCGTCTGTCAGCCAATCAGAAATGAGAACTTTGCCATGGAAGTCACATGTTTGTGTTATCTGGAACGACTACGATATCTTTTACTCCTCTTTTCCATTCATCGCCAGGTTGGGTATCTAAACCGTGTTCAGAACACACTCAGGGTAGAGACGCGAGGTAAAATAAGCAGGAGAGAGCGAGTAAAATTGCTTGAAGTGATGAAATGTCAATGTTAATACTCTAACTCTATCTGGAGAGACAGTGAGAGAGGGAGAGAGGGGGAGAGAGATCGCCCCGGGGGTCCCTCTGTTTCTTTCTCTGCACCACTTCATTCTCAAATCTGTTTTGTGTGTCTGTGTATGTATGTGACCACTTGCGTGTGTGTATACGCTACTGTGTGTGTGTGTTTGTGTGTAGCCTTGGGGTGTTGACGTGTGCTGGACGGAGACCCTACAGAGAGCCTTTGTGGAGAAGTCTTCCCTGCAGCAAGGTCGCTCCTTTCCTCCCTCCCTCTCTCTCTCTCCCTCCATCCCTCGCTCCTGTCCTCCCGCCATCAGTACATCTCTGTCCATATCTGTGCAACATTCATAGTTTTAATGTTTCTCCCTCTCTCTCTCTCTCTCTCCATCTCCCTCTCTCTCCCCCACACACTCACACACATTTATTCCCAGACAAAAAGCACATGCTACATGAATACATTTTTTGAAGGCTGGTCTCTGGTGAGGCCAGCGGCTGTAACTTCAGAATATAAAGTGGGGTGTATGTCTGACATGGAGGGTGTGCTCACGTGTGTGTTTGTTGCTGGAAGGTGTGCGACTGTGGCTTTGTGTGGGTCTGCTGTGTGACGCCATGGTTATAATGTATAGATGTGATGACTTCTGTTAGAGGACAAAACATGTCCCTCGCAGTGCATGGCATTGACACACACACACATACACACTTATACTCACATATACACACACACACACACAAGCTTATACATTTAAAATCAGAAAAATAATTCACCATGTTGTCCCTGTGTGACATACTGTGTACAGGAGTATAGAAACACACGAAACATTGTTCAGTTTCAATAGCACATACACAGAGGGACATTTTGTCCTTGCAATGCTTTGATGTACACCCAAGCGTGGCACTTTTAGTTTGCTGTGTGTGTGTGTGTGTGTGTGTGTGTGTGTGTGTGTGTGTGTGTGTAAACTGCAGGACAGCGATATCGTAATTCCCCAGCTCTCCCACTGTGAACAGAGGAGCCGCATTGCTACGATTTTACCTTTGAGTCTTTAATACATACACATAGTATTCTTGCTCACTCACACACACACACACACACACACACGCTCACACATACTCTCCTCAGTTGGATGCACATCAATCATAGCTCCAGCCTCACCTGTCATTGTCTTTGTTGTTGCTTATACGAACATCCTTTTCCTGGTCCGCCGAGTAACGACCCCAATCAGGATTTACATTCGCAGCATAGCACCTTTTTACTCCCATACACACTCACTCCCACTGGGGAGGGAAACAAACACAACCACAATTTTTTTTTTCAGTGAAAAGCATGGAGGACAGTGCTGTTTCGCTCTTGCAATTACAGTTAAAAAAGGGACAAAACTAAGTGGTGTAACAGAGGAATAGATGTGGGTTTGTGATTTGTGAATGTGATAAAAGAGGAAGAGAATGTGGAGAGCAAGAATGTGTGAGCAAGAAAGTGGGACAATCAAGTCAGAAGGAGGGACAGGTGAGGCGTGTGTGTCTGTGTGTGCAT
The DNA here is from genome assembly GCA_037975065.1 of Chaetodon trifasciatus. Lineage (NCBI taxonomy): Eukaryota > Metazoa > Chordata > Actinopteri > Chaetodontiformes > Chaetodontidae > Chaetodon > Chaetodon trifasciatus. The sequence continues at coordinate 644,886 of JBBMOE010000039.1, forward strand.
GTGTGTGTGTGTGTGTGTGATGAGCCTGCATAAACATGCCCAGCACTGAATGCTGATCAGGGACAATAAAACCTCCATTAAAGATTTATTCTGGAGAGACAGAATAAGGGAGGGCCAGATGATAGCGAGAGGAAGACAGGAGGTGGAGGGGGGAGAGAGAGCACTCAGGTCTGTCTCACAGAGTGGATTATACCAAAGACACCTCTTTCCGCCCATCACTGCGACACACACACACACAGGGGTGCTCAGACTCTGTGCATTTTAATAGCCCTGTCACCTCCAGCTATAATACCAGACAATGGCTCTTTGAGCAGACACTTGTCTTCAGAAGTGTCTTTCGTGCTTCCTGACAGGCTCAAGCGCGAGCTAACTGGCTAGCTCACCACAATTATAGATCCCATCTGTGTAGTCACAGAGCTACGGCAAACCTTAGCACAACAAGCCCGAGGCCTACACTGTCAAAATGTCACCTGGACTGGGCTGTGCTCCAGGCGAGACACCCATGGGGAAAATGTAATCTAATTCGCCGCCCCCCCCCTCCAATGAAGTGTGCTGTCAGCTTTATCTCAGAGCTCCAAACTCGCACCCCCATCCTCTACAAGCCCCTGCTTTCATCCTGTTTGAGATGATTGAGATTCAGAGTTGATGCTGATGACATTTGAGCAGGTATTTTACTGTTCCCCCCGCTTGTGACTGACTGGGTAAGATGCTAAATGTATGGAGAGTTGGAAATTGGAAATGGGACTGGGTGGAGAAGAGAGAAAGAACGGAGACAAAGAAGGATGTGTGTGGGGGGGGGCAGATATAGAGCGAAAAAGGGAGCTGAGAATGGGTGGAGATGGAAACTGATGGGGGAGAAGAGGAGAGGAGGGGACAAAAAGCACTAGGGAGGAGGAGGAGAAGGAGGAAATGGGAGATACAAGAGGGGAAAAAAGGGCACACAAAGGGCAGCTGGGAGTGTATAGGGCAGGGTGTCTCAGGAGTGGGACATTTACTCTAAAATCAACCAGCTCTGCAACAGAATCAATCGAAAGATCCCACGTAGGCTGCCAGGATTACTGTGTCCGTGTGTGTGTGTGTGTGTGTGTGTGATCGTGCATGGGAATGTGATTATCAGTGTGTTTGAGAACACTGTGACAAGGATAATTATGTTTGATTACTAAAGACCCCAGTGAGGGTTTGCATTATCAGCCTCTGTGCTCCTTTGGTATTTTCCTAAGCCTTGGTGGTGAGCCGCCGTCGCTCTGTGTGTTTTTCTGAAAGCCCCGTCTTCTTCCTTTTTTTCTGTTGAACTTGTTAAACAGGAAGTCCCGCACGGTAAATATAAAGTTTGAATTGGCGCCCGTGATTGATATGGAAGAGGACGTTTTTACGCCACAACGCTGGAGGGCGGCTCCGTTAAGACTAGTTCAGTCAATAATTAATAATAATTAACTTAATTTGTAGTGGACTTTTACAGTGTTTGCAAATTGCTTTGTCAGACACGCTGAAAGCACACGACTCAGCGAATATAGTGTGGTTTATAAAAACCTTTAAAACGGCAAATTAACGAGAGTAAACGAATAAAGAAACACAATAACAATAACAAAGACAAATTAAAGGAAGACGCACAAGGCCACGCTGCTGCTGCTCTATAAATACAAGTCTTGAGAAGTGATTTAAAAAGAGCTTCTGCCGTCTGATGTCTGAAGACGAGCGCACATTTGCCAGATTTGGAATCTCCTTCCGATAAGATGCAGAGTGTGGAAAAGCCATAGAGGCGCTGCCAGAAGTTCTACAGTAATCCTCAAATCAAATCTGAACTTAACATCGGCTACATCGAGAGGAGCCGAGGCTGGACTGGTATGAAGCTGTCTGTCGGTGCCAATAAGGAGCCGGACTGCTGCCGTCTGGACCGTTTGGAGGGGAGACGGAGATCTTTGCCAGTCATGAGAAAATGAAGTGCGAATGATTTTCTGCAGGCCGCTGAGAGAAATAGCTTGATTTTAGGCTTCTGGTAGTTGTGGAGAACGACTTATTCTAAGACAACAGTGGGAAAAGCTAGCAAACTGTTGTGGTTTGAGGTAAAGAATGATATGAAATAGTAAAACTGTATCTGAGCGCTGTGATTCTGCCTCTCTGTCATCTCTCTCTCTCTCTCCCTCTCTCGCTGTCTTGTTTGCTCTCCTGTTTAGTCTTCGTCTGGGTGCGTCTGTGTCTCCTTGAGCATTTGGATCCATGTTTGGAAGGAGGTTTGCAGGTTATTAACAGTTTGATCTCCATCTATTGTGTGATTGCATCTGAAGTGGAGCCAGTGCCTGTTGTCCAGCTCCACACTGAGCCTGTTGATGCCGGCCAACACCCTGTGTTCAGCAAACACACACACACACACACACACACACACACACACACACAGACAATTATCCATGACTGAGGGTCACATTCGTCTGTGTGTGTGTGTGTGTGTGTGTGTGTGTGTGTGTGTCATGGATGGACTGATGTCCTTACAGTGCTGTTGGGACCGGGGCCATTATCGCCTCTTTGTGTGTAGAATAATTTGGACCCAGAGACTGCAGAAATATCAGTCTCACTCACAAAAAAACACACATGCCGTCACAATCTCTCACACACATACACACGCGCTCTCACACACAGACGTGCACGCACCAACAAATGTCCAGGCTTTCACGCATCAGTTACAGTCTCAGCTAATTGCTCACCTTTTGCCCCTCCTCTGCCTGCTGGTTCTGTCTATCGGTTCCTTTGTCTGCCTTGCCCTTTTGCCCCTCTTCATACCTCCACCTGCACACGCGGACACAAGCATTTATCATTTTAGGTTGTCTCAGGAATCGTGCAGTCATCTCACAAAGCCCCAGCCTCTCTACAAACAGGTATCTCCAGTGTGATCATGCCCTGAATTGGAGCGCTGTGCTCTTGTATACTTACAGACACACACAGGCTTGGATGTTGCTGGATTGGTGTTTTTATCAAACAATTTGAATACATGATGTTGATACAGAAAAAAGCCTTTTAAACTATTTTGGGTCAGCAGCATCATATTTGCTTTCTTTAGAGGCAAATAACCCCTGGTAACATGTGCCGTGCTAACCCTCCAGCCTGAACTGCACATCCTTAAAGTAAATGATCTAGAATGTACACATAATTCAATTACGTGTCTTCCCAGCCTTCCCGCGGCCTTTTCAAGCAAGTTATTGTTTCTTTACACTCTCTTTGCACGCCCGGTGCACTTCAGTTGTTGTCCTGGTCAGGTCTGTTTGTACTGCTCAACCAGCCATTAATCATAAGCCAAAGCAAAGCTGGATGAGAGACTTGGAGGGCAGGAGTTACTCTGGAAACACTGAGCAGAGATCGCGCCGCGAGGCCGGAGCTGTCCTTGGTGCTGAATTTCACAGGCTGTGTCAGATACAGCTGCATTATTCTGAATACTGTAGGTTGCTTGCTGCTGATGAATAAATATTCACAGATGGCCTGATGCTGTGTGCAGCCTGATGTGTGTTGTCATATTTTGTATCCTGCAGTTCTTCGGCTGTGTATCTTCGCGGAGTGACTTTGAACTGCCTCCTCCCATTGTGTCCTCCCACAGAAAGACCTCGGGTCACACCTGCTGTTCGGTTCAGACTGAAGACAGCTTCTGCTTTTACACTGTTATGCAGCTCAGTCCTGCAGGGCCACTTCATCATAAGTACCTCACAGTGTCCTTTGCCTCTGGTCTGCTGTGTCTGTGTCTACTGTAGTCCTCCAGTCTGTCTGCCCGTCTTCTGGTCCAGGCTGTCTTTCTCACCCACTCCCTCTGAATTAGGGATGGGTATTTACGGCAAAAGTAGTATTTGATATTCACTGGCAGCTATTCAGCCATTCATGGAGCATATATGGCAGGGCTGTATGCTTACTTTTTTAGGTGGTAGCGCTGGTGCTAGCAAGTTAAAAATTTTAGTAGCACAAAGAAAAATTAAGTAGCACACACAGTTGGACAGTTAGTTAACGTGTTTATGGGCTAAATTAATTTGATAATGATAAGAATTCTTTAACTTTCATTTTTCCTCCACCTGAACACAACAGGATGAATTTAAACATTTTTAAACATGAAAAATCAACAGCGTTATATTTTCAGTGTGCATCAGTGAACTGTCTGTGCTGGTCTGAATTAGATATGGCTCTTATGCTTGAGATACAAATTCTGGCAAATTCTGGCTTCGTATACAAGCCAGGTGAAATCTTTTACCCGCTGAGGGTTGAATTGCTTCATTTTTGAATCTGAGGAGACAGGCCGGTCCGATGAAGAAGCGATGAGTGACGAAGATTCAGCGTCAGGCTCTGTAAATGCTGTAGTAGTACTATTTTCCTCCAAACGACGTCTTTCATCCTCGCTGCCATGACCTACCGAGGTAGAAACTACAGAAAAATACCTCTTCATTTTGCTTGAGTCTTCTTGTTATTCTTAGTTGTTGCGGTTGGTTTGTCACAAAAATGATAGAAAAGCTGCGGTTTGCCGGCACAGATCAGCGAGGGCGGGAACGTTTACCCGGAAATGTAGTTCTTTTGTATTCGGATTGAGAAGGACAGCACACACTTGGAACTACAACTCCCATGAAGCATTGTTCCAACAACTGACAAACAGGACAAGAGACAGTAATATAGCCTAGTTTTCCCCACTACATGATACCAGTGCAACACCTTCGCACTTGTGCTAGTGGATGCATATTTCTCTTCGCACTGTACAGCCCTGATATATTGACACTCTTACACTATTAAAACTCATTACCTGTGGCATGTACTTTACAGTGGCTGTGATATCATGCAGATCATGCAGACTCTCATACATAAGAGAGATTTACTTCTCAGAACTACGTCACACCCACGCAGGTTAAAAACACGGGAAAAACATTTTTTATAAGACAAACTAAACTTTCGTGACTATTAGTCAATTTGGAGATCATGACCCATCCCTATGCTGAACACCCTTCTCATCCTGCGGTGTTGTCCCACTCCTCTCTGTCTCTCCCTTTGAGTTACTATAAGTGTCTAAGATGAGGGCTGTCCTCTACCCCCTCGCCTCAACTCTCACTCCTTTCCTCTCCTCGCTCTCCCTCTATGGACTGGGTGGGGTGCAGGAATATGCCGCCCTGACTGCAGCGTGCCAGTAGCTGTCTTCATGAACTGTGCGAGCTTATGACTCATTGTATGTGTGGGTCTTATCTTAGTTATTAGTTTATCTGCATGACTATCTGGGTTTCATAGCTCCACTGTCTCTCTCTATCACCCCTCCACATGCAGTATTAATCCATTGGCTCCCTGTTCACCAGCTCTATCTGACTAAAGCTCACAGATAGTCTAAAGGCCACAGATAAGGCTGACATGCTCTTGTCTCCCTTCACACTAATTGAATTGACATCAATTGTTCTGCATCAAAATCAGACTCAACCCCTTGTGACATTTGGTATGTTTCGTTTTTTTTTTTGTTTTTTTTTTCCACCCCAGCACCGTTCAGCCTTTGGCTCTGTATGCAGATACCACTGCTTAGTGCACCATGATTGACAGCGAGAGTAATTTGTGTTTATATGTGTGTGTGCCTATGCGACACACCGGGTACTGTTAATGTGGAGCGGGTGAGCCCTCTTGAGCAGCGAAATCGGCTTATTTCCAACAGCCTCGAAAAAACACCTCAGAGGTGCGTTAATGAAAGAGCAGAAAAGGAGGGATGAACACTCCTCTAATCCTAATTTGCGTCTACCGCCGCTGCCCTCCACCCTCCACCCCCACCCGCCACCACACTCCCTTTCCGTCTCTCGTTTCCTCTCGGAGTCGGTCAGCTATCAAATTCATACGAGCAACTTTCATGTGGAAATACAAATTTTGACTTGCAAGTGGACCAGTGGTTTGGAAATATTAATGGTTTATTCTTCACACATCTTTTCCTGTTAAATGACTAATGTAAGCTGTGATTCTGGCTCTGTGCCCTGGTATTGTGGCTGGGGTATTAAACAGTATTTGGTGACTGTAGAGGCTAAGCCAACGCTCTAAGCCACTGAGGTGCTCCACCACAGATGACCCAATTGCTGATTACCGTGTCTGATGAATCAAAGTCTGAGACAAACTTTCCAACATTCAGTCCGTTTATTTTCCTCTTAAACTTCTCACTGTTCATTAAACTCAAACATGTTTGCAGTAATAAACAAACAGCACCCATTCACTGGTTAAGAGCTGTTTACCTTCCAGGTGGCGCACTTGACTTAAGATTGCTTCCTATCTATAGAACCGAGTGCTAATTAACCCAATGAGACCTGATGCAACATCCATAAGCCTAATTATTCAGACAGTTATGTTATGGCTGCTACAATGACATTAGGCTCTGGCATTTTTTTTCCAGCTTGAGGGCACATTTGAATTGATTTCTGCCCAACACCAGCTCTAAAACCGATACCGTCTCTGCCCTCATCCTCTGGAATTTTACTCATTTATAGCACAGAAAAATGGCATGTGCTGTCAATGAGAGAGAGCGAGGGAGAGAGAATATAGACAAAGCTGTGGGGGTTGAGCTGTGGTGTTGCATTGTGAGCTTTGGGGCAGGCTTATATTTAATGGCTGGACTGGGGCTAACTGAGCTGAATTAATAGGGTCTGCTCTGAACACTTACATGCCTGCTAAACATACATTTTTGCGCGTGTGTGGGTGTAGGCATGTGTGTGTGTGTCTCTATTAATTGGGTCATCTTTCAACCGTTTCATGCCCTCTTAACCTAGACTGGGTGGATGTGGGTTTGTGGGCTAGGATTTTTAATGTCATGGACGTACAAGCGTTTCACGTGTTTTTGGAGCGCTCTGCTTTTAAATGAAGTGTTCTTGGAAGCAAAGTGGTCTTCTTGTTGTTATGATTTCTTTACATCTTTAAGAGTCGCTGTGTCCTGTATTAATTTGAGATTTTTAGTATTTTTGTCTCTCTCTGTGCACTCTTTGCTTATCAGAATTTTTGCAGACACATGCAGAATATCAATCGTGCCTCTTACATATTTATCCCCCGGTGACAGTGTGTGTGCACCAGACTAAATGCTGGCTTAGAATTAAAGGGCCATTCCCCAGTGTGTTCACTGAATCAGTCTGGTGCAGAATCACTACATGGAGAATCTGGTCCACATCCCCCATCCCCATCCTCCCACCCCCTCCCTCCTCCTCCTCTCTGCTCCAGCTCATTAACCCTCCCAGTTTCCCCGTCTACCAAGTCTTCCCCTCTCCACAAACTGGTATCAGCATGCATCTCTCATCTGTCATCAAAAATTCCCCTTCTCCTTCCTCCTGCTCTGGACTGGATTGGTTCAGTCCAAGTCGGCCTCAGCGGGGGACTGACTCCCCACAAATAAGGCCAACCATTCTGACATGAAAGGGTACAGCCTCAGAAGAACAAAGAGTAGCGTGCTTGTGTGCACGTGTGCGCTCTGCACCGTACGCGCATGTGTAAATACAATATGAATGCACGTTCTTGTGCTGGCTCATGTCAGAGGAAGGCAGGTAGTGTGTACTAAACATGCAGATTTGATGGAATCAGTGAGGGCCTTCTGCATCCTCATCTTCTTTGGCCTAGCATGACCACTTCATGAATGTTATGTATGTGTTTAGGTGAGAAAGGCCCAGAGACGGGAAGATGAACCAGAGCTTTGGCAGAAAAGAGGAGCGAGAAAGACTCGCAAGAGGACCTCTGCCCCGTTTGTCTCTGTCTCTATCTGTCTCCCACTATCTGGGCCTCTGTCTATCTTTTCCTCCTCCTTTTTCTCTCTGCTCCTTGCTCAGATGGTGTTGCCTGCAGGGTCAGGATTGGGCAGGTTGTTTTCAGACGGATTATGTAGACAGTGAGAGGACCATGTTCAAACAGAGGGTCATCCAGGCTGTCTCGTTCTATCCACAGGCGAAACACACACTGAACAACCGTGACTCACTTTGTCTCACAGTGGGAATATCCTCTTGATAATAACTGAACTCGGGCCTCCATCCTGCACCTGAATGCACAGGAAACTGCAAAAATACCACTGCCAGGTTGTGGGTAGCTCAGAGGAAGTTCGCCCTCACAGACTCACGCACACACATACGCATACACCATGTGTTATGCAGGATATTGTACAAGTGTTTCTTCAGCAATATATTATCTGATTAGGCTAAATTAATGAGACCCAGTGGAATGGTAAAAGTCCTCTTTTGCATCCTTCCTCCTGGTTATCTCACCATCCTCCATCTCTTCCTTTCACACTCACTTCACCCTACAGCTCCCCGCACCCCTGATTTTATTCATTTTCCCTGCGTGCTCCTCCCCCTCCTCTCTCCTCACCAATCAGTACCCCTCTGCTCTTGTTTGTTGCGCTCTAGTTGGACAGGAAATCTGTGGTGGAAAAGGTTTCAGCATGGATATTTGGGATCTCCTCTTCTTTATTCAATTAGATAACCTTGTTGCCACGTTCTGCAACAAAAGACGGCCGCACACACATTCATAGAGACAAAACGCATACTGTATGTGCATACATATGCCCTCAAGCATTTCCAGCTGATGGTGCACACGGAGCAGCATTTTTGATTTGCCAGTAAGTTATATTTAATTTGTGCGCATACAGTATAATGTGTGATTAAATCCGGCTTGATGTGTGTGAAAGCGATGAGAAGCTGGTAGCTTTAACCAGCTGCCTGTCTTAATATGGGAACTGGCATGAAGAGAGGAGGCAGGAGATTCCCTCATCCCACTGTCTGCCTTTCTCATTAAATACACACTGCTTGTAGAACTCTCCTCCTGCAGACAGCCGGATGTGATGTGTGTGTGTGTGTGTGTGTGTGTGTGTGTGTGTGTGTGTGTGCGTGTGCGTGTGCGTGTGTGTGTAGACTTTGCAAGTCTTGTGATACAGGAGTTGTTTATTTCAAGATTCAAAACACGCTTCATTACGAGTGACACCATGAACACGAGGACAGAGAGGGAAAGATTTTCAGTGTGTGTGCTGCCAGTGTGTGTGTGCGTGTGCCTATGCATCGCCTTGGGGCTGCTTCTTGTGATGTTTAAGCAGAGTTTCATGTCTCCCCTCATTAAATCAAAAGGAGCTGATCTTTTTGAAGAATTGCTGGTTTGAGCGAGAGCGTGTGCACTTTTTCCGTAAAGGTGGAGGGTGGAGGGCTGTCATTGGCTGGGACTGCATTTTAGCAATGATCACAAATCGCAGGGCAAGGAGATTGGTCATGTGCAGTGACAGCGAGGGGGTATCCAAAAGCATTCATATGGGTGCAGGTTTCCATAGACACGAGCTTTGGATGAAGAGAGTAAGACTGGCTCTGAATAAACTGAAGGGTTTTTATACAGAATAAAGATACTGGTGAGCAGCGTCCATTAATCTTTAGCTCCCTACAAACTGCTTTACCGGCATTCTTGCTATAATCTCAACGATCTTTCTGTGTTCTGCTGCCTATTTCTGTCACGTACGTCCTTTATTTTGCAGATTGAACCGACAAATTCTGTATTCTTACCCAAATACCAACATGTCACCTTTGGCTGCCTCATCTGTATGTACCTCCCATTTCATCAAGCCTCTCTCACCTTTGTGTGGTGGGTTCTGCAGTCAGAATGAAAAGGCAAAACAATGAGCAAAGGACATTTCACCGACATGGGGCGCTCTTCGCACACATCATTCTGCTTCTGTGAAAACTGAACCTAAATTGTGTTTAATTACTGAATTCTTTTCCAAGACCAGCATGTCTGAGTTGTTGTTACTGTATCTGTGCAGACGGCATATGGCTTACGGTTGACTCGATGGAGGAGAATGAAGAGTTTCGCTGCCCTTGCTGTATGTGTGAAACTTGTAGCATCTTTTCTGCCTGTACTTACAGTACTGCTGTGATTTCATTTGCGGGGGTGTGTTTATACGCTTGCACACACATGTTTATCTCTGAAATAAGAGAAAATGTGTCCCTCTCACTCTTTCTCTCTATAATGAGTGCTTAAAATCATAAATAAAGATGCTGTAAAGATGGATCGGCTGGGGAGAATCAAATGAGGGAGAGCCTCTCGCTAGCATGGACGTGTGTGTGAATTATGGATGCGGGCATACACAAAAAGTTACAAGAGATATCACTGTAGAAATGTTCAATTTGTCAAAAACAGTAGCACAGAGACATAGAAAGCTCGTCCCCAGCTTCAGGGACATTTGTTTAATTTAAAATTTGGCTACACTTAACACATTACACAAGGCCACGCGCAGTGAATGCTTTTTAATGATATGCATTTCATTGCTAATGTGCTAATGTTCTGTGGCGGAGTTATGAACCTTTGCTTTGAATCCATCGCATCTTGTAACGCTCACTGGATGAGGCTAAACAAGAAAACATCAAAGCGGTCTCTCCTTTGTAAGCAAGCTTCCAGCAGCAGCAGTTTTCCCCTCTCTCCGTCCTCACTGCCTTCCCTTCCTTTTTTTTTTTTTTTTTTTGGTCCAGACCAATCAAAGTGTGGGGCAGACGGTGATTCCTCTGGAGATTTGATTAATAGCATTACATTAAATTCAGGAAGTAGTGGGAGAGAGAGAGAGAGACAGAGCGCAGAGGATAAAAGGAAGTGAAGAGAGATAGTGGGAAATGCTGGGATGGAAAGAGACATTCAGTCCCTTTGTATGTCTTTGTAATAACAAGTCTGGCTGTCGGTACTTCCTGAGCATGATAAACTGTTGTTGACGCCGCATCCTCGCCAAGACTTCCACTTCAGTTTAGCTCAATTCAGCTGAAATTAGCTGAGATTTCAGTTTGGTTTAGCAGTGCCATCGGAGCCATGGCCAAGGTGGCACGGTGGCATGGTGGAAACACTGTCGCCTCACAGCTAGAAGGTCCCGGTTCGATTCCCGCTGTGGGCGCAGGGGGCGTGTCCTCCACCATGCCTTCGGTGCCTGCTGCTCGAGGAAAAAGGGCCTTTCTGTGTGGAGTTTGTGTGTTCACCCGGGGTATCCTCCTTAAATAACCCTCACTAAAAACATGCAAGAAGATCACCACCTGACCAATGGTGACGAAGAGAGCTGAGTCCCCGGACACCGCTGTCGGCTGGCAGCCCACCGCTCCTGGTCTGCCACGGAGGAAGGATGGACCAAGGACGGGTTAAACGCGGAGAAAATAATTCCACAAGAAGCATGGCGTTTGCATGTAATTGTGCATGTGTGATGTGATAATAAAAGTACGTTTCTTCTTCTTCTTCTTCTTCTTCTTCTTCTTCTTCTTCTTCTTCTTCTTCTTCTTCTTCTTAGCACAGCGAAAAATGATGAGCGCTTTCAGAAAACACCTTTTTCAACCTTTAACTCTGAGTGAGAAGAAATGTGTGCCAGCATGTGAGGGACTGTGGCTTTTGTCTTCTCTACTGATTCATTTACAAAGACCTTATGTGATTTTGCATTCTGTCCAAATCCATAACTTCTGTTTCCATTACGGCTCGGTCCCTGGCCAGGAGCTCGTACTCAGGAACAGCCTGCGATGAAGACAGTCTGAACCTGAGCAGCTGCCGATATGCACACTTTACCTCGTTTCTTAGTTTTAAATGCAGGTGAATATCAGGCCCCAGCTTTTCTTTTCTCACTTACTTTTCTTTCACTGCTCTCTCTGGACCCATTGCTCTCTTTCTCATGCTGTATAACCCCACGCATCATCTCCCTCTCTCCTTCCATGAAGGCTACACAGACTTTAAGAAACATTTCAGCTACAACTCTCTGAGCAGATGAACTTCAGGCTCCTGTTCGACGCTCACAGAGAAAATAAGAGGAACAACAGCATTTTTAAAAAGCAGAGCAGCAGTTATTGAGTTATTTATTGACTAGCATGTAGAAGGGGGGAAGCCTCTTCTCATTTAATGGTTGCCCACCCAAGAATTCACCTCAAAAGTTGTACAGATGTGTGCTTGTTGAGCCGTCTCCTCCGCATCGCAGTCAGGCTGGTAAGGCGAGAGACGTGTCATCACATTTGCTGCCACCAGATCTTGTTGATGGCGCGTGTGGGCACCTGTCTTGGCACTGTGTGTGCACCGAAACCAGTGCACATCTGTGTTCACCGATGTGTCTACATTGAGGTGAGTTAATTTGAACGCCAGCCAGCAAACATTTAATTCTCCCTGATGCTCCACCTTCACAGTCACTCTGTGAAAGCAGCAAACTCTGTATCATTAGCAGAATACATTAGTCTCCCCTTGTCAGCTTGCCAGCTAAAACACCTATTAATATTCATATCCCACTCTTAATGGAATCAGAGGAGCCAAAGACAGCATCATTTTTGGGAAAAAATCACTGCTGAGCAGGTACTATCAGGTCACAGGGCACATAAACATATACAAGCAAACACCCACCGTAATAAACAATCACACACACTTACACCCAGAGAGATCTGTGTGTCTGTTTAGATGATTAAAGGTGTGTGGGTGAGAAATCCAAATAGCAAATAGGCTTATGTGTGGTGAAATTGAATTTTAATTGACAGCAAAGCTCAAGAGATTAATCTGATTTCTGATCTGATTTCACTCGTCTTATTTTGGAAGGAGACGCAATATCTGACTCCATTGGTGTCTTGTTCAAGGCCCAGCATACAGCAACCAGCGTGGAGTTTCATGCAGGCTGCAAAGGGACTGACCTCTCTGCTTGTTTAAGATGAGCTGCTGTGTGGATGATAGCTCTTTTGTGCGTAGTTGAGTAGCCTTGTGCATCTTCAATTGGCACTGAGATGCTTTTCTCTTTAAGGTGGAGTGATTCAGCAGGGTGCGACACAGAGATGTAGCGTCGGTCAGGTCGTCCTTCCCCCATCTGCTCTGTGAAATGTGTTTTCCCGAATGCTGTGTAAATGGATTTAAGCTTCACTCGCCCTCCCACTCAGCAGATCTCCCAGCCATACACCTCCCTCACTGCACGATGCTCCAATATTTCTCTCTCTGCAGGGCCTCCACCAGTCTACGTGTGTGCGTGCGTCCATGTGCGTGCAGCATGTGTGTCTTTTGTGGGGTTAGTGTGTGGTTGTGTGTGTGTTTAGTGTTGCGTCACGTACTGTCCTGCAGCATGGCTCACATTTATATCCTGATTGTCTGTGATTTATTAAGCCCTCAGCCTCAAGTGTCCATATGTGTATGTGCAATTACTCATGTGTCCAGGCGTGCATGTGTGTGTGTGGGTGCAGATGTGTGTGTGTGTGTGTGTATATGTATGTGTTGGTCATGCAGGGTGACCATAAACCCAGCACCCTGGCTATGTGCACCTCTTCGGGTTCTCCAGGCTGTTATACTTAATGTGTGTGTGTGTGTGTGTGTGTGTGTGTGCGCGTGTGCGCGTGTGTGCGTGTGTGCGTGTGTGCGTGTGTGTGTGTGTGTGTGTACGTGCATTGAGCTAGTTTGTCACATGTTTGCTGCACACTCACTGTGTGTGAAACCTTACTGTATGTAGTAATTTGTTGGGTGAGATATTTGCTGGATACAAATGTGTGTTCATTAATGTTGTTTACTGGACGCTGTTGCACCAGGAGTATTGATCTTAACCAGGCTGTGTGTATATGTGTGTGTGTGTGTGTGTGTGTGTGTGTGTGTGTGTGTGTGTGTGTGTGTGTGTGTGTGTGTGTGTGTGTGTGTGTAGCGGTGAGACTATTGATCTCTACCCCTCCCCATAGTGTTTATTCCTACAGCAAGTCTGTCAAAAGCCAGGAGTAAGTAATCCCTCTTCCCCGTTTCTCAGCTTTTTTTCCCGCTCTTATAGTATTTGTCTCCGATTCAAACATTCGTTTGAATCACTGCCTGCAAGTTTTCTTCAGTTTTGCGCTCTTGCTCTTATTTAAACGCTGTCCTCTTTAACTTTCTTCATTCATTTTCTTTGTCGCAGCTAAGCCAAAACCAAAAGTATGAGGATGTATATATTTGCTCGGGTAGCTGTGTGTGTTTGTGTGCTGTGTAACCAGCCAACCCTCCTGACTCTGCACAACATGAATATACTGTAGCATCAAATTACACTTGCTGCACTGTGACTAAATTCCACAGATAAATGTCCTTTTTTTTTTTTTTTTTAGCGTTGAGTAGAGCGTTATTCGCTGTGTGTAGAGGTTTGTGTTTGAAGCTACGGGGCTCAGTCTATCTCCCTAATTGCTTTTGACTTCCAGCTTTTCAAACACATTACCATGACAAGGCAGACTGTGAATCCAAACTGTATCACATTAATTGTTTGTCAGAGTTGCTGTGTGACAGATGAAAGCACAAAGACACGTACGCACACGTACACACAATCTTTAATGCCGCCTAATAGCCACCCACGTCCCAGCCAGTGCTTTGACAAGGCTTTAATTTGTTTTAATGTTTAATGGTTTGCGTCTTGCTTACATGATGCTGAAGCTTGCAATGCTGTGTTTAAAAAAAACAAAAAACAGAGCATCATGAGACAGTCGCTGTGTCCTAGTTCAGCGGCTGCATCCTTCAGAGGACTCAGCCTACGCGGTCTCCGGAGGCAACGGCTTCGGAGGCTCCTCCGCATCAACTATCGGTTGACGGTCTAGCCTTCAGAGCATTTCCTGATTGCGTCACCACGTCATAACGTCTTCCCTCCTAACCCGGGAAAAACACACGTACGGAGACAAAAATTTAACAGACGACAGACGACACATCAGAAACATAACAGACAGACGACAGACGTTACGTATTTTAACAGCCGTTTAGAGGTTTTAAGGCCATTTGAGCTCCTGGCGTTAAGCAAAAACCTGTTAAATGTGTATTCTGCACCGCTCCTGGTGCTGCTGCTGCTGTTGGTCGCCATTGTTAAAAAAAAAAACAATCGGTGCGCAAAGTGTCTTGGGATATGGGAGGCCGCAGAGGATAGTAGCGATGCATCCTCCAAATACAGGGAAAAGAAGGACGCATTTGTCGGCTGCATTTGGAGGAGCCTTCGAATTTGGATGAATTGGGACAGTCGGCCTTCAGGATGCAGCCGCTGAATTGGGACACAGATCTGTTCATGCAGCCAAGCAAATATGGCCGTCACTCTTTCGTAGCGTTATATTGAGACAAAGTTTGGGACGTCAGTGCATTAACAAGTGAAATGACTACAGAATCGTTGTGTTTTTACATGGGTACCAGTGTTAAGTAAATTTCCTGAAAAATGCAGTGTTATGTATTACTTATTAAAGAATATTACTCAACTAATTACTTCACAGCTATAGTATTGAGCCACATTACTTTTAACAGCACTTTAAGATCAACAATCATCCAGTTTCTAGTAAATCAGGTGGGGTGGGGTAATCTTGAATCATCTTTTTTTTGTGTGTGTGTGTGTGTGTGTGTGTGTGTGTGTGTGTGTGTGTGTGTGTGTGTGTGTGTGTGAGTGAGTGTGAGTGTGTGTGTGCTCGCCAGGGAGTATCAGTCAAACAGGTGATGGGTTCTTCTGATAAGATATCTCTCTTTTTATTTTTCTAAATCATATCAGTGAAACTTGAAAATGAACTCTTTATATAAAATACACAAGAGGCCATATTTCAATTTATTTTACTCCCTTACTATTCCAGTAAAAATTAGTCTAAAATGCCTCTCCAAGGCATACCAAAGGAAGCTGACAGCGGTTCTTGAACCATTTGGAGTAGATGCATAGTTCTGGTCTCTTGTGAAAGGTAACTCTGAACTTTTATCCCCAGCAGTCAGAATGACTGTAAGTGCTGCTGGCGTTGAGTAATAGGACTTTGAACACACTGAAATAGACAGATAATATATTTATATTTCTTTTGCAAATTGATGCTTGTAGATGACTTTATCTCAGACTTGTTAGCTGGAAAACACAATGGGACTACAACATGAAGCCTTACCCTAGTCCAAGTTCAATAAAAACTCATAACAATACCACACAAACTGCATATTTCTTTTTATGTTCTCTCTAATGGTGTACTTAGGTGTTCTCCAAAAAAATATCTACATAAATATCCATATTTTTATTCATGAAATCTGAAATCTTTCACCATCAGTGTTCATATTTAAGGTATACCAACATTTTGGCTGTATATCTTTACACTGAGGCCGTTTACTATATCTGTCACTTCAGATTGTGTGTATTATGGTTATTATTGAGGTGCTGGAGCTGTAAATAACCCCCTGAAGTGGCAGAGTATCTGCTGTTGGCGTTTATTGTGTCTCCTTTTGTGATTGTGTCTTGAAGTTGTTTGCATCAGTCGATTCTTCTTCGTCTTGTTGTGTTTATACATGAGGATGCGGGTGTCTTTAACCACCCCGAAGCCTTCGTGGCCACAGGTTTCATCTTCCATATTTAGCACTTGGACAAATAGAAAATTAGTTTAACAAGCAGCCAGCTCGTATTTAATATTTGAGGTATTCATTGACCAACAGCAGCTTCGCCCTGCAGTGTGTCCAGATGTCCTGAAGCCTGTAATTACAGTGAAGCTTGTGGGTTCAACACATTCCAACTGCCAGCTAAGAAGACATGTAAATTAGACAGTGAGCAGGTAGCAGAGACGAACTGGCTCCCCAGAAGCGCGAGGTTTAATAATTGACCTTGAAATGATAATATGTTACACTACTTGTCACTGAAAAAGGAATCACGTGACCGTGGTGCCTTTCTGTGTAGTGTGTAAAAACTCATATATGATCTGAAAACTGTCATCTCTATTGCTGTTATTCTGTTGTCAGGATGTTATCAGGACTTTGTTTGAAGATCGACCCAAATGCTTTGTTTCTTTGAAAACAAGAAATCTGAAGCATTTAAAGTGTTGTTTTCTCACGGACTGATGGTTTCGTAGCACCTGTGGTTGTTTAAATGGCAAACTGCTGACTCAGTTTACCTGCTCATACTCACTAGAGCTGCATCAATTAATCAGCTGTCAACTATTAAATTGAGTAACATGAGTAATTTTTCTAAGAAAAAAAGTCCAAATTTTCTCACTCCAGCTTCTTAAATGTGAATATTTTCTGGGTTCTTCAGTCCTCTTTGACAGTAAACTCAATATCTTTGGGTTGTGGATGTCATCTTTGGCTTCGGGAAACACTGATCAGCGTTTTTCTGACATTTTATAGAGCAAACAACCAACCGATTAATTGAGAGAATAATCTACAAATTAATGGGCGGTGAAAATAATCGTTAGCTGCGGCTGCATTGCAAACAGTGCTCATGTGTAGAGCACAATTTAAGACAAATAAGTTTATCGGGCCCAAACGCTAGATGGATGTATGAATGTGGCGGTGGGGTCCATGAACCTGTCATCGAGAGTCCTGTGCAGCTCAGCAGGCAGGAAATGCAACTGAACCTGGATAGAGAGTTTTTATTTTCTGCCGGCCACCCTTAGTAAAATGTATGCGCTCTTGATGAATGGTGGGATAGTCGAATGGATTCCACGGGATTGGAAGGGAGAGGAGCAGTGGGAAGGGGCAACGGTTGAGAAGAGAGGTGAGATAGTAATAATAAGATTGGATAAGAAAAGGGAGGGGGGAGATGGAGGGCAGCATGGGTGTTATAAGGGAGGAAAGAGGTTGTTCAGGGTTGAGCAGTGAAGCAGAGAAGCTGTTGCACACGGCGGCTGAATTGCCAGTGTGTGCGTCTGTGCGTGCGTGTGTCCGTGGGTGTGTTTGTGAGTAAGCGTCTGCATGAGACGATGAGTTTTTAACCCCAGAACTGAAGGAGCTGATCGTCCTCTCGCCGCCTCAAAGTCACTTTCCCTCCTCTTCTACCCATCTCCCCGTCCGCCCAAAGTCACTCGCTCTCCTCCGCTCCTCTCTGACGCACACTCTCTCTCTCTCGTCGGGGGGTCCCGTCAGCCCCGGCATTAAGATTCACACCACAACTCCCGCCCGTCGAACAGAGGAGTATTACGAGGCGAGACATGACTCTTCTCTTCCCTAACTGTGGTCCTTCCTCATCATCACGCCTCTGTGCTCACACTATATCCCTCCCTAAAATCACTGTAAAACCATGTTCAAATACCCCCCCTCCCCATGTATGCTTGTTGTATTCTGCTCTACGCCACACTTCACATGCCAAGAGCATGTTGAGATATAGATTTGTGCATGCGATCAGTGCGTTGTCTCCACTTTCCTCTTCTCTCTGC